>JAUPFT010000010.1:16526278-16670954 GCA_036936625.1 Parnassius smintheus behrii | reverse complement strand
TTAGTATGGTTAAGGTAAATAACAGCGCTTTTGATATTTAAAAAAAATAAAAATATGTAAATGCGTTGTAGATAGCGAAATAATAAATGGAGATGAAAAGTAAGATAAAGATTTTAGACTAAATTTAAGTGTACTCGTACATACCTTATGATATTTTTTAACTGTGTAGTGGCGACATAAGAATATTCCACGTCAAACCGTGGGTTTCGTAAGAGACGACGGAAGGAAACTGAAAGAGGAGATGGCAGCATCTGCATGATAACAAACTAAAATATTAAAAACTGCGGTTGCCTAACAGCCTACCACATGTGACAACTGTGGCGAAAAATCTATGGGGTAAACTTCAGCAGTAGACTTTTATAGGTTGTAATGGATGTATGGATATTTTTAGTAATGTATTGATGTTACAATTGCTTATGGGCTTAGCAACCAATTGAATATATATATATATATATATATATATATATATATATATATATATATATATATATATATATATATATAATATAGATTAAAAAAATTCAAAATTTTCCTCTGAAAAGCGTGTCATAGTAGCTGACTAATTCAAAATATGTAAGTCCTAATTTAACGTGTATTTTTTAATATATTCATTACACACACCATTCTCACTATTTTCTCAAAATTACCAACTAAGTAGCAGTGACGCTATGACGCGAGTGGTGACTGAGAGTGGATACCAGCAGTCAAGTTCAAACAAAGAAGACTCCAGGCGCGTTGACTCATCTTAGGACTAAATTGGAATGCCTAACAGCTTGTTATTATACTCGCTCTCGATGCCTTTTAGACGGTTATATAGCAGTGCAAGCTCTGTTATTTGGTGTACAACACGTAACAGGGGGGATCCCAGCCCAGATGGTCTCCTAGGTAGAACAGAAGTCCTACTATTTGGTAAAATATAATTAAACAACACCTTTTATCATCATGGTAAGTTTTACTTACTTAGTTTATATTGTTCAAGGGTGCTCATCTTCCCGTTCAGTTTCCACCTCAGGAACACTTCATCTACATACTGCGCTCCTTCGCTCGCTCGCGCCGTTTTTATGGAATAAGGGTGACAAATGAACACACAGTCCACCTGATGGTAAGTGGATGCTGTGGCCCATAGACATCTACATTGTTGTAGCCCATATAGACATCTACATTTATCCTCGATTAAGAATCAAAACTCAGATGCGTTGTCACCCCTGAGGATTAAGATGCAATGCCTCGTTTTCGATAAAAAACGGTCTCTCGATCTCTACACTCACCATACGAAACACAACATTATTAAGCTGCAATTTTACGTTGGTATTCTGTGAGAGCGTGGTCCTTCCCCGATCGAGCCAACCCATTCGTGACTGACTGATTTGTCACGATGTATCTAAAACTGTACATCCGATTGACTTGAAGTTTTATATAGTTACTCATTTTGCAATGTAGATGCTTACTAAGAATGGATGGAATGAACGTAATGTGTAATTAATAAATGTAATATCATATAATATCGTAACATATAAAAATACATCGATGAATTACTTGAATTGGGATGAATTCAATTGCCTTATGCTAGATCTGTTCAGCTAGAGAATTGTGAAGGGCTGTAATGATGATAATGGCGAATTCATTTGAAAAATGATATACTTGATTATTACTCAGTATTTTTATCAGCTTATTATTATAAACTATGCATTAAATTATCCACATGATCATCAACTGGTTTGGTGATTAAGGTAAGAAGTTACCCGGCAAACAGTTCACTATCAGTTGCTGATGATGTTCTATTAACATCATCAGCCACTGATAGTGATGATAATTTTAATAGTATCAGGCGTAATTTTGCGGAAATTCATTACATGCGTGGAAAATAAAAATGATGTGTCAGCCAAATAAAAAAGGAAATAGTTACGTTATTTGTTATGATGATGCCCGTTTAGGGACGAACTTGGAATAACAATACATTTTCAAACAAACTTCAAAGAAATTTTTAATTAAAAAATAAGAAAAATATAAGATACTGGATCTAGATTAACCATGAATACAACATTACAAACAAGACTACCTAAGGTATCATAAATATAAAATTAGACAGACCATTAGAACGAATTATTTTTTACCCAGTATTTGTTATGCAAACTCTAATTTGTAACCTATATTCTTTATCTTTTTAATTAGTTACATTAAATCTATATTTATAATTATAATCTATAACTGAATATGAATTGTATGTAAGGAATAATCAAGTAAGTAATATCAATATACATTTTATATCATGTTTAACCTATATACAAATCAATAATAGATTTCATTAATTACTAACTGTAATGACAGCTTGGTTGCGCATTTGTTTGCAGCGCTGCGGGGTCGCGGGCTCGAATCATAGACGGAACATTTTTTTAAATCTACAGATAATGCAAATTTAGCGTACTATGTGCAGGTTTAATAGTAGTAATCATGTAGTTGTAATATATAACACCTAATAAATTTGAAAGTAATTATCACATTCTAAAGCTATAAATAGTAGTAGTAGTAGTAGTAATCATTTCGTCATGTCCCTAATATCAGTGTCGAAAAAGAATAAAGTAATACCAGGTATCTTTTATGTCAGGCTTTATATTTTTGAAATTTAGAGTAATTTAATCGCGGTCTCAATAATCCCTTTCGAAAAAAAAAACAAAAATGTATAAAAATAAATGCAGCAGCAATGTGCTTTTATTTAACAATGCTTTTTTTATAGAAATATCATTCTGAGAGTATGGTCCTTCCCATCAAATACGTCTAAGATTCACCATCGCAATGAACTGCAGCTTATTGTTGGTGGCTAACCTGTATTTTTTTTAATAAAGAAATAAATTGCGAGATATAATATTCGCCCTTTTTCCGGATTTTATTATTCCAATTTAATCCAATCTAATATAGCCTACAAAATTTTACACAATCTCTCCTCTCCTCTGCGATACATTGCCTTATAAGGGGGCAGTTTTTATTATTTTGAATTGTTATAAGTCAATTCTATATAATCTAATCAAAATGCGTGATGAGTTGAGATCAGATGAGGAGACATTCATCAAAGTATATAGTCTACGATAGCAAGACGCATTTTGCGTATGGACTATATTGGAGACTGGACTATCGCAGGTTGCAAGTAAGATTGAAACACGAATGATCAGGGAGCGTGAAACAGCAAAAAAATTTGAAGGATGGAGAGCGAAATCAAGAGATAGAGGAATCTGTAACAAAGTACTCACCTAGTAAGTCTGTAATAATAATTTTCAAGAAATAGAGTTTATTAGTAAAGCATTGTTATGTTATTCTCATCACAAGTATTTAATTAATATTTTTTACGAGATGTCCGTATCCAAAAGTTTCTCAGACTATTCCGATTATGTCCCTGATGAAACAAACTGTGAATACTAATGAATATCACGATTGCGTAATGATGTCAGATGGGCCTGCCCAAGAAAATTTCGTATAATAGATTCATTATTTTAAAAACAGGTTAAGATAATAGGAAAATGTTGTAATGAAATTGAATTAAAAATTACATTTTAAATTATGACATGTATTTTGAATTAGTCAGCTACTATGACACACTTTTTATTAAAAAAATCGAGGGAAAAAGCTGGGCTTCGTAATTTTACTTAATAGAATATGTATTATATATATAATTAGTACTAGAATGGAAATTATATATTTTTGTTCATAGTTTTGTTTTTAACACAAAAGCTTTGTCAACTTATTGCATCGTTTAAAGATATGTCACATAATATAGGGCGGTGTAAGAATACCCCACATCGAACCGTGGGTTAAGAAGCGACAGAGAGAAACTAAAACACGAGATGGTCAGCATCTTCCTGATAACAAATTAAAATATTAAAAACTACGCCTACCACGTGTGATAACTATGGCAAAAAACTATGGGGGAAACTTCAGCAGTGAACTGGAACTGGTTGTAATGGATGTATGGATATTTTTTAGTAAAAACAAAACTATGAACAAAAATATATAATTTCCATTCTAGTACTAATTTCATTTTTTTAAAGTAGCCAACAACTTCCCGAAGATTCCTAAAGTGTCGCTCTAAGAATTTAATTACTTACTAACTACTAACTAGAATGACGTGGTATTGTTAAGTGTGTAGGGTGGGCGAGAAAAGATTTTAAGGAATATTTTTTATATTTTTTGATATATTTAGGCGAAAGTTTTTTAAAAGCTCAGGACTGACTATGCAGTTGCGTAGTATTTTATCAGTCACTACTAGGTCTTTGGTCTCCACGGTTTAGGGGCCTATCTTTTGATGAGGATTTAGGCATTGTTGCCACTCTTAGCAGGCAGATGGGATAGTCTTGATACTTCGAATAATGGAAGAGGGGAGCGTGCGTCGTACCTGCAAGCGAAGTGTAGTGCAGATACTTACTAGACGGAGTGATGAACTGGCAAAATATGCAGGAAGTCGGTGGATGCATGTTTCTTATGACCGTGATTTGTGGTATTCCTGCGGTGAGACCAATGTTCAACATTATCTACTTGATTGTCTTGCGCGTATAGCGCGTATAGCGCGTATAGCGCAAGACAATCAAGTAGATAATGTTGAACATTGGTCTCACCGCAGGAATACCACAAATCACGGTCATAAGAAACATGCATCCACCGACTTCCTGCATATTTTGCCAGTTCATCACTCCGTCTAGTAAGTATCTGCACTACACTTCGCTTGCAGGTACGACGCACGCTCCCCTCTTCCATTATTCGAAGTATCAAGACTATCCCATCTGCCTGCTAAGAGTGGCAACAATGCCTAAATCCTCATCAAAAGATAGGCCCCTAAACCGTGGAGACCAAAGACCTAGTAGTGACTGATAAAATACTACGCAACTGCATAGTCAGTCCTGAGCTTTTAAAAAACTTTCGCCTAAATATATCAAAAAATATAAAAAATATTCCTTAAAATCTTTTCTCGCCCACCCTACACACTTAACAATACCACGTCATTCTAGTTAGTAGTTAGTAAGTAATTAAATTCTTAGAGCGACACTTTAGGAATCTTCGGGAAGTTGTTGGCTACTTTAAAAAAATGAAATTAGTACTAGAATGGAAATTATATATTTTTGTTCATAGTTTTGTTTTTACTAAAAAATATCCATACATCCATTACAACCAGTTCCAGTTCACTGCTGAAGTTTCCCCCATAGTTTTTTGCCATAGTTATCACACGTGGTAGGCGTAGTTTTTAATATTTTAATTTGTTATCAGGAAGATGCTGACCATCTCGTGTTTTAGTTTCTCTCTGTCGCTTCTTAACCCACGGTTCGATGTGGGGTATTCTTACACCGCCCTATATTATGTGACATATCTTTAAACGATGCAATAAGTTGACAAAGCTTTTGTGTTAAAAACAAAACTATGAACAAAAATATATAATTTCCATTCTAGTACTAATTATATATATAATACATATTCTATTAAGTAAAATTACGAAGCCCAGCTTTTTCCCTCGATTTTTTTAATAAAAAGTGTGTCATAGTAGCTGACTAATTCAAAATACATGTCATAATTTAAAATGTAATTTTTAATTCAATTTCATTACAACATTTTCCTATTATCTTAACCTGTTTTTAAAATAATGAATCTATTATACGAAATTTTCTTGGGCAGGCCCATCTGACATCATTACGCAATCGTGATATTCATTAGTATTCACAGTTTGTTTCATCAGGGACATAATCGGAATAGTCTGAGAAACTTTTGGATACGGACATCTCGTAAAAAATATTAATTAAATACTTGTGATGAGAATAACATAACAATGCTTTACTAATAAACTCTATTTCTTGAAAATTATTATTACAGACTTACTAGGTGAGTACTTTGTTACAGATTCCTCTATCTCTTGATTTCGCTCTCCATCCTTCAAATTTTTTTGCTGTTTCACGCTCCCTGATCATTCGTGTTTCAATCTTACTTGCAACCTGCGATAGTCCAGTCTCCAATATAGTCCATACGCAAAATGCGTCTTGCTATCGTAGACTATATACTTTGATGAATGTCTCCTCATCTGATCTCAACTCATCACGCATTTTGATTAGATTATATAGAATTGACTTATAACAATTCAAAATAATAAAAACTGCCCCCTTATAAGGCAATGTATCGCAGAGGAGAGGAGAGATTGTGTAAAATTTTGTAGGCTATATTAGATTGGATTAAATTGGAATAATAAAATCCGGAAAAAGGGCGAATATTATATCTCGCAATTTATTTCTTTATTAAAAAAAATACAGGTTAGCCACCAACAATAAGCTGCAGTTCATTGCGATGGTGAATCTTAGACGTATTTGATGGGAAGGACCATACTCTCAGAATGATATTTCTATAAAAAAAGCATTGTTAAATAAAAGCACATTGCTGCTGCATTTATTTTTATACATTTTTGTTTTTTTTTTCGAAAGGGATTATTGAGACCGCGATTAAATTACTCTAAATTTCAAAAATATAAAGCCTGACATAAAAGATACCTGGTATTACTTTATTCTTTTTCGACACTGATATTAGGGACATGACGAAATGATTACTACTACTACTACTACTATTTATAGCTTTAGAATGTGATAATTACTTTCAAATTTATTAGGTGTTATATATTACAACTACATGATTACTACTATTAAACCTGCACATAGTACGCTAAATTTGCATTATCTGTAGATTTAAAAAAATGTTCCGTCTATGATTCGAGCCCGCGACCCCGCAGCGCTGCAAACAAATGCGCAACCAAGCTGTCATTACAGTTAGTAATTAATGAAATCTATTATTGATTTGTATATAGGTTAAACATGATATAAAATGTATATTGATATTACTTACTTGATTATTCCTTACATACAATTCATATTCAGTTATAGATTATAATTATAAATATAGATTTAATGTAACTAATTAAAAAGATAAAGAATATAGGTTACAAATTAGAGTTTGCATAACAAATACTGGGTAAAAAATAATTCGTTCTAATGGTCTGTCTAATTTTATATTTATGATACCTTAGGTAGTCTTGTTTGTAATGTTGTATTCATGGTTAATCTAGATCCAGTATCTTATATTTTTCTTATTTTTTAATTAAAAATTTCTTTGAAGTTTGTTTGAAAATGTATTGTTATTCCAAGTTCGTCCCTAAACGGGCATCATCATAACAAATAACGTAACTATTTCCTTTTTTATTTGGCTGACACATCATTTTTATTTTCCACGCATGTAATGAATTTCCGCAAAATTACGCCTGATACTATTAAAATTATCATCACTATCAGTGGCTGATGATGTTAATAGAACATCATCAGCAACTGATAGTGAACTGTTTGCCGGGTAACTTCTTACCTTAATCACCAAACCAGTTGATGATCATGTGGATAATTTAATGCATAGTTTATAATAATAAGCTGATAAAAATACTGAGTAATAATCAAGTATATCATTTTTCAAATGAATTCGCCATTATCATCATTACAGCCCTTCACAATTCTCTAGCTGAACAGATCTAGCATAAGGCAATTGAATTCATCCCAATTCAAGTAATTCATCGATGTATTTTTATATGTTACGATATTATATGATATTACATTTATTAATTACACATTACGTTCATTCCATCCATTCTTAGTAAGCATCTACATTGCAAAATGAGTAACTATATAAAACTTCAAGTCAATCGGATGTACAGTTTTAGATACATCGTGACAAATCAGTCAGTCACGAATGGGTTGGCTCGATCGGGGAAGGACCACGCTCTCACAGAATACCAACGTAAAATTGCAGCTTAATAATGTTGTGTTTCGTATGGTGAGTGTAGAGATCGAGAGACCGTTTTTTATCGAAAACGAGGCATTGCATCTTAATCCTCAGGGGTGACAACGCATCTGAGTTTTGATTCTTAATCGAGGATAAATGTAGATGTCTATATGGGCTACAACAATGTAGATGTCTATGGGCCACAGCATCCACTTACCATCAGGTGGACTGTGTGTTCATTTGTCACCCTTATTCCATAAAAACGGCGCGAGCGAGCGAAGGAGCGCAGTATGTAGATGAAGTGTTCCTGAGGTGGAAACTGAACGGGAAGATGAGCACCCTTGAACAATATAAACTAAGTAAGTAAAACTTACCATGATGATAAAAGGTGTTGTTTAATTATATTTTACCAAATAGTAGGACTTCTGTTCTACCTAGGAGACCATCTGGGCTGGGATCCCCCCTGTTACGTGTTGTACACCAAATAACAGAGCTTGCACTGCTATATAACCGTCTAAAAGGCATCGAGAGCGAGTATAATAACAAGCTGTTAGGCATTCCAATTTAGTCCTAAGATGAGTCAACGCGCCTGGAGTCTTCTTTGTTTGAACTTGACTGCTGGTATCCACTCTCAGTCACCACTCGCGTCATAGCGTCACTGCTACTTAGTTGGTAATTTTGAGAAAATAGTGAGAATGGTGTGTGTAATGAATATATTAAAAAATACACGTTAAATTAGGACTTACATATTTTGAATTAGTCAGCTACTATGACACGCTTTTCAGAGGAAAATTTTGAATTTTTTTAATCTATATTATATATATATATATATATATATATATATATATATATATATATATATATATATATATATATATATTCAATTGGTTGCTAAGCCCATAAGCAATTGTAACATCAATACATTACTAAAAATATCCATACATCCATTACAACCTATAAAAGTCTACTGCTGAAGTTTACCCCATAGATTTTTCGCCACAGTTGTCACATGTGGTAGGCTGTTAGGCAACCGCAGTTTTTAATATTTTAGTTTGTTATCATGCAGATGCTGCCATCTCCTCTTTCAGTTTCCTTCCGTCGTCTCTTACGAAACCCACGGTTTGACGTGGAATATTCTTATGTCGCCACTACACAGTTAAAAAATATCATAAGGTATGTACGAGTACACTTAAATTTAGTCTAAAATCTTTATCTTACTTTTCATCTCCATTTATTATTTCGCTATCTACAACGCATTTACATATTTTTATTTTTTTTAAATATCAAAAGCGCTGTTATTTACCTTAACCATACTAATATTCCTTTTGATCATACCTGGTATGACTGAAATATTTAGGAGTGGTTCTTGAAAGTAGCCGAATAACGGATTCGTACCCACGACCTTTTGAGTTCGCGGTCCGACTACGGTCCACACTACCAAAAGGCTAATGTCGCTTGAATTTTGATGAGATTGCTTTGACATTACGATGCAGGTTTTTGAATACATTTGCGAACGCTTGGATAGTAGTAACGATCATTATGACCTTGGGTTAAGAATCAAGGTCTTTTACAAATTTTATATTTATTATTTTAAAAGGAGTAGGTAGGTGTTACATAACAGGATCTAGATAATAACACCAACATGTCTTACAGACATTCGTGGAAAATAGTGGACATTGGTGCATTTACAAGCAAACTTAAGTATAAATAACTTAACAAATAGAATATGAAAAAAGAAACACTCAAATCTTCTTTATTTAGTAGAAAATATGACAAAACAATGAGTAATGGAAAATATTTTTCGGAGTTTATTTGTTAGACGTGAGTAAATTAAAAGAATGAATTAAAAGAAGGTCCTGAATTTTATTTTAATTTATAGACGAGGCTTTAATTCATGTAAAAAGTTATGGACACCTTTTTATAGAAATAGGGTGACAAACGAGCACACAGTCCACCTAAAGTAAAGTAAAGTTACAGCCTATATACGTCCCACTGCTGGGCACAGGCCTTTCTGAGAGGGTTTTAGGGCAAAGTAGTGTCTACCGCGTTGCCCCAATGCGAAATTTTTTTCATTCTCAGACATGCAGGTTTCCTCACGATGTTTTCCTTCACCGCCGAGCACGTGGTGAATCAGCACTTAAAATTGCAATTAACAATTTCATTGGTGCCGACGGGGATCGAACCCGGATTACTCACGTTCTGTTACTTTTACAGCGAGCGCTAACCATCTGAGCTACCCCGGCTCTTCTCAGTTCTTCTCTTCTCTTCTCACAGTGTACCTGATTGTAAGAAAATGCTGTAGCCCATAGACATTTACAGTTATCCTCGATTAAGGATCAAATGCAAATACGTAGTCACGACGACTTTGCACGAAGATGAAATGTCTCACTTCCAATAAAAGAATACCGCTGAGCCTACAGGCCATCCCTGCAACTTCCCGCTAATTTCAAATGCAAAGCGCTCCAATGTCCTTCTATTTAATTTTCAGTAGAAATTCAAGAGACTTGAACGAATGACCCGATTTTGATGTGGTTTATGGCAGTTGACGTTGTTTTTTGAGGTTAAGAACTGATTAGATTTTGGAATCGTCGCCCTACACTTTGCCTAACGGCATGAAGCTGCCACTCTAGAATTTTTTTTCCCATTGTTTGTCGGTTGCTATATGGCCGGCCCATTGCCACTTCAACTTACTAATCCGTTGGGAACCCATAAAAAGGGTTATTATAATATTAAGGAATTTATAGATGATTATCACCCCTGAGACTGAGGTGATTGCTACTAAGCTATTTCTAATATGTTTTGTGTTGTTAATTATTGTGTAACGTAATACCTAAATGATTGGAAACTGTTTTCAGCGGGACATACTATTTTTCGTGCTTATTAATATAATTAACATATTGTTATGTCTTATTAATATAAGGCATAACAATTAAATTGCAGTTTAATTGAATAACCAAGCATCATGCAGCATCATATTTACGACCTTTATACGTGGTAGAGCCATGCTGCAGTTATATTAGTAGTATAGTTGTAGCACGAATGGATCGGCTCGACCGGGGAAGGACCACACTCTCACAGAATACCAGCGCGAAATAGTAGCTTAATGCTGCTGTATTTCGTATGGTGAGTGTAGAAAACTGGAGACCCTTTTTACTGGAAATGAGGCATTACATTTTAGTCCTCAAGGGTGACAACGCATCTGCTATGTCTATGGGCCGCAGCAACCACTTACCATCCGGTGGACTGTGTGCTCGTTTGTCACCCTATCCTATAAAAAAACCTTCAACTATGACATAGATATTAAGCTTTATGAGATTTAGTTAGTTTATATTTATACTCATGGTAATGCCATGCTACAGCTATGTCAGTATTAATGTTGTAGCACGAATGGGTCGGCTCTACCGGAGTCACCACGCTCTCGCGGAATATTGGCGTAAAATAGCAGCTTCTGCTGTATTTCGTACGGCGAATGTAGAGAACCGGAAACCTGTTTTACTATTTACTACTTTACTAAGTTCCATCTTAGTCCCTCACGGATGACGACGCATCTGCATTTTCATTCATAATCGAGTATGGATGTAGATGTCTATGGGCCAAAGCAACCACTTACCAGCAGGTGGAATGTGTGCTCGTTTGTCACCCGAATCCTTTAAGAAAATGATGTATCCATAGATTGTCGCAAAATATGGTTCTAAATAAAATACGGTGCATATTTCATCAGGTCGTAACTCCATTTAGTAGGGGTCGTCTACCACACTTGCGTGTACGAGACTGCCACTCGAGAACATTTCTTCCGCATTGTTTGTCGGTTCTACGAGCTACTTACAAGTAAGTCCTACTAACCAAGTAATGTTATTTGAAATGGAATACTACCACGAGGTCGTTCTGGCGTCGTTTTTAGTCATCTCTTGTGGCATATGCGACAAAATAGACAAATCAATTATCTTATGCCGACAACATATTGCATAATAAAAGTCACAAATACGTTATCACCTCCAAAATAAAGGCGAAACGCCTTATAGTCTGCAATCATACTCAAGTATGCCTATCAATCTCAACCTCAACAGAACACATAAGTTCACTACTAAATAGCCTTAAAGCCCAGAAAGCACAGTAGATTTTTTCTTTACTAAATATTACATATACACCCGGATTTACATACATAAATCGTAGGGGTACCCTGTGGGATTCGACAATGTAATAAAATATGTAATATAACTCTTAGAAAAATTATTGTCAGCCGATTCCACGTTGCTTCTGCCTAAAATCTCTCTGAATCTGAATCTCATCTGAATTACTCCCTCGCGCTTAAAGAAGTCTTACTTCAAAAAGTGCGATAGTTTTTTACCACAAAGTCGGTGACGACAAAGAACTGTGTATTAAAAATAATATGTGACCCAAATATCTCTACGACGACTGGATGAAATGACCTAATTTTTATATATGTGAATTTGGATGTTTTGGAAAATCATTTATATGCTTCTTTTAGTTATTTAAGTCATAACCGCTAGAACCGACAGTTTCGTATACAAACTTTATTCCTTTTAATTTTTTTTGAGACGGTTTACATTTATTTTTAAGGTTTTATTATTGGAACATTTTGAGAGGACTACGCAATGTCTCAAGCTCAAGGTCACAACTAGAATTTCGTCTAAATAACATCAAGAATATCTAGAATTTTTCTTCATATTTAAGTGCGATCACATCGTACAGCCATTTAATAAAAAAAAGAATCGTTAAAGTCAGTTTACATTTGCACATCTAAAATATCGCGTAACATATACTCGTATATGTTATATTTTATATATTACATATAATATACAAAATATACAAAAATGCTTGTATTATACATCTTGACAAATTAAATGACTGATACCTATTTTATCTCTCTAAAAATATGCCTACACGTTTTAAACCAATACATGTGTGTACCTTAAACACTAAAGCTAAAGATTTAATTTGTTAAGTTTAAAAAAAAGGTAAATACTAACATTAGTTTTACCTTTTTTTAATAATAGGTTTGCTGGAAGAGAACTCTTATTAGGGTTAAGCTCGCCTTTGTACATTTATTTAAATATTTAATAATTGTTACCAACTTATTGTGTGTACAATAAAGAATATATAGAATAGAATATAGTTTTAAGTAGTTATTGTTCTACTAACATCTTTATGGACAAAGTCTGAAATAAAATATTATTATTATTATTAAAGATGGAACAAAAACCTATGCGAATAACATTATGGCTAATAGCATGCGATAGACCTTGCAGTATTGGCTCTATCTAATATTAACATTGACTAATAATATCTACCTAAAGCTGCAGACACCATTGTTATAATACGCATATGGAATTGTCGAATTTCGGGCATGAACTTTTCGGATGCAATAATTTAATGCAAATATTCGGTCGAAACGCGAAAGAACACAGAATGTTTAAATGTGTATGCAAATTGGCGTATCATAAAAGTCAATAGATGACACGCGATCAAATCGTTTCACCCACTTTTGATATATATGATAAGCCTTGTAAACATTAAATAATTTTAGATATGTTGTCGTAAGCTATTGTGTGTTTTTTTTCTTTTAATTTTTAAAGAACAAAGTATTATGAAATCTACTAATGATGCAACATCTTAGGCATAGTGATTTCGAAGTACCTAAATAAAAATTATCAGCTTCGCAGGAAATTTTTGTGCTCAATAAGAGGCAACTATCACACCCAACAGTAAAAGTGTCTTCATATACCTATATGACCGGTCCGAAAAGGCACATAGTTGCCGCAATGATATTACCAAAATAATGAAAACGTATCATAATTTAATGTATAATATTATTGTTATTTAGAATAAGAAAGTCGGGAAGTGACTCCATAGATAAAAATTTATCGACCAAATTGGTGATATAGTATTGAAGATGGGCCAAATTAACAGCACCATTAACCGACGAGCATGTATGCGTACGTATCTATATGGATTAAATGGAGGCGATTGAGGTGTGTCAGGATCATCCCAAATGGAAGTCCGTAATCTCTGTCTATCCCTCTAGGTGACAGGCGGGAGTGTTTGTGATTATGATTAGAATACATTTTCTTACTACAATTTACTTAAAACGAAATAAGTTATTTTAAATTTCACAATACCGTCATCAGTGACGGTATCCGAAGTGATTGCAACTAAAAGGAGTTGGCGTTTTTTCTAACGAACGAACGATAAACTGATAAGTAAAGTCGTAAAGCCTCGGGTAAACAGAGTACATGGTTCAAAGTCGTGACCTCTAGATGGTTACTCGACGACCGTACGCGCTGCACGTACCATTACATTTGAAATAATTATATTATATTTATTTTAACTTGCCGAGATATGAGAACCGTGGTGGTGAGAAACGTGAATGAGAGCCGTGGTAGCTCAGTGGTTAACGCACGCGGTAAATATAACAGAACGCGAGTAACCCGGGTTCGATCCCCGCCGGCACCAATGAAATTGTTAATTGCAATTTTAAGTGCTGATTCACCACGTGCTCGGCGGTGAAGGAAAACATCGTGAGGAAACCTGCATGTCCGAGGAATAAGAAAAAAAAATATTTCGAAGACATGTGAAGTTCGTCAACACGCATTTGGGCAGCGCGGCGGGCACTTCCTTGCCCTAAACCCTCTCAGAAATGAGGGGAGGCCTGACCCCAGCAGTGGGACGTATATAGGCTGTAACTTTACTTTACTTTACTTTTATTTTAACTTTGCAATATGTTTTTTTATATTCTCTGAAAAAGATTTCACAGTGCTTAAATTCACGCTCACGAATTAGACAAGGTCAGAAACAAACTTCAAAAAAATTTACTATGACAGTGCACCGAAGAATTAAAGTTTGAAATCCAGAATCTGTTACTATACTTTTATTATTTTATAGTTTACCAAACTATAGTATAGGTGGAATTTGGAGCATTTTGCATTTGAAGTTAGCGGGAAGTTTCAGGGATAATAATAATAATAATAATACTCCACAACTATCACACAAGGCCATCTAGTCCCAAGCTAAGCAGAGCTTGTGTTATGGGTACTAGACAACTGATAAACATACTTATATATTTCTAAATACATAAATATTATAGATAAATTACACCCAGACACAGAACAAATGATCGTGCTCATCACACAAACATTTGTCCTGGGTGGGAATCGAACCCACGACCTCCGGCATAGCAGTCAGGGTCACTAACCACTAGACCAACAGGCCTGTCAGCAACACACACACACCACACAGGGATGTCACAACAGGGATGACCTTATAGGTTCAACCGTCAGCTCATTGTACAATTTAAACGACTTGTGTCGCGCGCTGTGCCTATATAATTAATAGTTGATGCTGCAGCAATGAGTCGCCTCAACATTAGTAGCATAATGACATTTCGTATGGTTGGTGAAGAAAACTGGAGACCATTTTTATAACGCATCTGCATTTTAATTTCTAACCGAGAAGGATTAAAATTAGTGTCTGTGGGCCAAAGCATCACATACCATAAGATGGATTAATTACTTACACTAAGAAACACTTATCAACATATTCGTAATTTTTATAATCGATTTTATAAAGAAAAATTTAATAATTTAATAATGAAAATAAAATATCTTGTATTTAATTTATCAACGTAGCAGCCATTATTTTATATTCGTTTTATCTATCTAATGAAAGATTGCCGATTCATCTGTTGTAGTAAATAAAACTTGTAATAAAAGTAAAAAACGGCTTCAGAAGTTATTAAGAGGAAAATATTTTATTCTTTTTTGTTTTTGAAGGCGAACTCGATGCAAGCGTTCGCCTTGTAACACAGAGTCCTTTAAATTAAAAATTATTACAATAAAATTATTAATAGTTTTATAGGGGATATGAAAGTATACTATTGCATTTTACAAAAAAAGTAGTTTTGAAGTGGGGTAGAGTGTGCAGTGCCGAGTCGAAATTCGGAATTTTTGAATTGAACTTTCCCAACATTATTTTTACTTTTTTTGTAAAAGTTATTTTTACAAGAGTAACGGCGTGTGGTCAAGCCTTGCTCCTATATTAAAAAGGTTTCACTTTATTTAATATATATATATATATATATATATATATATATATATATATATATATATATATATATATATATATACTACATTGTTTTATTTTATTTTATAATATAGATTTTAAAAATAATCGCTGTGTGTTGACAGCGTTAACAATCCACCACTCTATATGGAAGAGAAAAATAGAAGTGAGCTTGGTAAATATCAGAAGAATCATATAGCTTCCGATAAATGGTGATATAACTATCTCGTTTATATTAGATGTAAAAAATCGTAATGAGACGTCTAGTAATGTGTTAATCGTCAATTAATCAAGCGTCGTGACTAAGGCTATTCCTCCCAAGGAGATGCCGATGTTCTTCAACAGACTGATAAAGAAGATGATGAATTATATTAAGAACTATCTACATTTTAAAAGATTGTCTTATGTTGTAACATTAAGAATTAAGAAATTAGTACACAGCTGCAATGACCTTAGATTATAAAAATGGTCTGCGACCATCAAATCACTGGTCGGGCTATTAATTTATTAATGCATGAGCCAGTATTTAGGTATTGACATATAGAGATTTTTTGTGATTTCTGATCATAAATCAGTGTTTTAATTTAAAACTGCTCGTATTATTTAGAGATAGATAAATACTAAAGTCAAAGACACTTTTGTCAAATCTTTCAATAGCTGATAGGAACATCTTCTCAACAAATACAGGAGGTATTTACAGTTACAATAATAGTCAAACCTAGACTAGAACTAGTGTAGTTTTGAGCGCGTCCAAAACCGGAAGTTTTAACACCGGGAAACCCACACTGCACCTATTTCTTTTTAGACAACTATTAAAGATTTTTTTTATTGAATCAGGGTGAAAAACGAGCACACGGTTCACTTGATGGTTGCTGTGGCCCATAGACATCTACATCTATCCTCGATTATGAATCAAAATGCAGAGGCGTTGTCACGCGTGAAAACTAAGATGTAATGCCTTGATTTCAGTCCAGTATAAAAGGTTCTCCGGTTCTCTACACTCAGCATATAAAACACAGCAGCAGTAAGCAGCTATTTTACGCTGGTATTCTGTGAGAGCGTGGTCCTTCCCCGGTCGAGCCGACCCATTCGTGCTACAACTATCCTACTAAAATAGTTGCAGTATGGCTCTACCACGTAGAAGATCTATTAACAATTGCGTTTTGCTGACCGAACCGACAAAATAAAAATATTCAGTGAAAAATTCTCTGATAAACATCCCTTCGAGACTATTGTTATCACCCGTCTCACTGTTTTCATTAATTGTATTATTATTAATAATACTGTTAACTATTTAGGTGTTTTCGTCGTCACAAGCTTGCTAGATTAATGTTGTCAATGTATTATTTCGGTTGAATTTGTAGAGTTCTTTTAAATAACTCAAATCTTTTTTGTAATATTCCAAATGCGTTTTCCACAACATAACGTGATCCAGTTAAGCGATAATTAATATCTTTTTTTCATCCATCAAAAGACGTGCGGGGTATGGTCTCATAATATTTTACGTAAGCGACAAATGTATGGGGTAATTTTTGACTTGTACTTTGTAAACCTTTCTCAATGGTATGCATAAAGATCCATTACGTAATTGTGATCCAAATTTAGAGATATCTATACCACCGTCAATGTTACGACCATATGCTCCGACGTCGACTATTACAAACCTGTATTTTGCATCCACTACTAAACTTCTTGTAGTTTTTATACAAACTTTCACTGTTATTGGGCGCTCGAATCTTTAAATGCTTTCCATTAATGAACACAATGCAGTTCGGAAATTTCCAAAAGAGTGCAAGAAAAATAGGAAGAGACAACCTTCTATAGTACGCAATGTGTGAGGTAATGTTTTTGATAGTTGTTGAAATTGCTTTTATGTTACCACAATGATATATACCCACAACTGTTTTTTCTTAGACTTAGTAGTCCGTATTTGTCTCTCTTCCTCTTCGGCGACAACTGCGATTAAAAACAAATCTCAGTCAATAATTTTAACAAAATACAGAGTCAACTTTTAAACAGCACAGTGCTAAACTGAGTGAGCGCAACGCGGCTGCTCATAATTATCATTATTTCACAACCAAAGGAATAAGATAACTATCTCAATACGTAAAAATTAATCATAAGGTGCCAAATGTATCTCGTAAATTATTAAGTTCTACCTTAATACCCGTACTAGGGGTTGAGGAATCTCTAGTAAAACGAATCTAATTTGTGTGCTTATAGCACCTAATTAATAAAAAATGAACAGAACAGAGTTTTTGCTGTTTTCCCTGTGCTCGGGGAAAATTTCAAGACCAAGCTATTATCCATTGAGATATTTAATGCCATTATATTTAATAAATAAGAATACATAAGAATTTTATTATAATATGTTTAAGTAGCATGGAAGGCATTCAATGCAATAATAACATTACCATTCCAGCCTATCGACCGCTGAACACAGGCCTCTCTCGTAGATTGTCTCACAGGGGATTTTTACTTACGACAGGTACTCGTATAATATACTAAATATTGAACATAGAATAGAATATTTTTATTACCCTTAAAAGGCAAAACAACACTTTTTATAGAATAGGCTGACAAATGAAGCACACAGTCCACCTGAAGGTAAGTGGTTGCTGCGGCCCATAGACATCTACATCTATCCTCGATTACGAATCAAAATGCAGATGCGTTGTCACCCGTGAGGATTAAGATGGAATGCCTCGTTTCTGGTAAAAAGGGTCTCCGGTTTTCTACACTCACCACACGAAACACAGCAGTATTAAGCTGCTATTTCACGCTTGTATTCTATTAAAGTGTGGTCCTTCCCTGGTCGAGCTGACCTATTTGTGCTACAACTACACTACTAATATAAATGCAGCATGGTTCATGCGTAGGTATATGGATGTAAAGTAAACGAGACAAGTGTGGTCAGATCGTGCCAAATGGAAGTCCGTAGTCTCTGCTTATTCACAGAGGTACGCCTCTGTGCGACAGGCGTGAATATTTATGTATTGTAATGATATATTTTTATTCAATATAGATTTTTCATAATACTTATTAAAATTCGTCTTTTATTATATATATTCGAATAATATTTCAGTTCTGGAAAAACTAGCAAGAAGCACAGTGTGTTTTTATAACATAAATTTTACAATAATATTATACAATTATTTATAAGAATACATTTATATTATAGCACTGACTTAACTATGTTAGCAATCACCTCATTCCCAGCGGTTATTCTCATTAAAGTATTCATTATTTCCTGTAAAACCGTATTTATTGCTCCATGAGTTGATATATTTATTTATTTTAATTTTTCTTTAAGGGACTCGCTATAATAATAAAGTCCTCCTCCAGACCGAATTTCGGTTACGGGGGCCTGCCTCAACGGAGACTAGCCATCGACGCAGGACAGGATTATAGTGCCCAAGTATATACGCAGGCACAGATGCACTCCCTATTCCCTTACTCTCATAATCCGATGGGATGGTAAACCGACAAGACCGGAGAGAGATCAGGCGCAGGGCCAGCGGCTTTACGTGCTTTCTGAGGCACGGTGGTGAGACACCGCCAACTTCCTAACTCCGGGCAGTTACTGAGAATTTCTTGACGGGAAAACTCAATAATTGATTTCTTTGAACGATCCGGGATTCGAACCTTGGACTTTATTATCAGCAATCGCACTACTACAACCACTAGAACAATGATGTAGTGTCTATAGTATAAGTCATAAATTACCCTTACGACTTTCTTTTTATATTAAAATAATGTGTTTTATGATAAACATGAAAGTGATAAAATTTTTGGAACGAATTTTTCAATAAATGAACTTAAATCGTGTGGTTCTCTACTAGGATAATTACGATTGAAGTGAGAGTTATGGTACTTTATCTATTAGTAACGCAAATAAAAACACATAAATGTTCTTACCTAAATCATGTCAGGTAAGAATTTATGGATTATTAATCTCGAGTCGTAAAGTCACACAATATTTGTATGTACTTAGTGGACATAGAGAAAACATTCCCAAAACGTGTATGCATATTTTTTTATAGAATTAGGGTGAGAAACGAGCACACAGTCCACCTGATGATAACATTTAACCACGATTAAGTATCAAAATGCAGATGCGTTGTCACCCCTGAGGACTAAGATGGAATGCCTCGATTCTAGTAAAACGTATCTTTGGTTCTCTACACTCACCATACGAAACACCGGAGTATTAAGTTGCTATTTTACGCTGGTATTCTGTGAGAGCGTGGTCCTTCCCCAGTCGAGCCGACCCATTCGTGCTACAACCAAAATATACCTGGAGCGTGACTCTACCACGTATAATTACATTTTTAATATTTTACAGACATTTAATGAAACAGGTAGATTTCCACGATTAAAATTAGCATTAAGGTGTGATTTTAATGCTGAAAACGAGTTTGGAACCACGCAGTCTTAATGAATAAATGTTTTATATTCATTATAAAACTTATAAGAAATATATCCGAATGTCGGTTTTAATTTTGTCTTGACAATAGAAAGAGCCTTGTTAGTCGACTGAAAAGTTTCCACCAAAGACCAACAAGCACTGATCTGAATCACCTGCAAATCGTGTTATACACCTGCAATCAGTTTATAACCCCAATTATTGAGAAACCATGTCGTGGACACATGTTATACCTAAGTGTAAACAAGATTTTATGGCATTAGTAAAAGTATCCTTGATAATCGTTTGACTAAAAACTACATAACAAAATTAAAAGTTAAAGTTATAGCCTATCCCACTGCTAGGCACAGGCCTCTATTAATTTCTGGGAGGGTTTTAGGGCAAGGAAATTAACGTCCGCTGTGCTACCTCAATGCGTGTTGGCGAACTACACATTATACTACTACTTAGAAATATTATTTTTTCATATTTCTCTGACATACAGGTTTCCTCACGATGTTCTCCTTCATTGTCGAGAACGTGGTGAATCTGTACTTAAAATTACAATTAACAATTTCATTGGTGCCGGCAGAGACCGAACTCGGAAATTACTGTGAAATTTACTGTGAAATTTAAAGAGAGCGCTTAGCACTTGAGCTTCCACGGCTCTTTTTTCACAAAATTGCTACTACTTAACTAATAAGCTATTTAACTAATACACTACTTAACTAGCTTGAGATAGCAGGTAGTTGATGACGATAGTACCCCAAGGTGTCTAAGCAGACGTTATTTTGAAGTTCACATAACCATCACACTTATTTCATTGATTCCACTACTAATTTACATGCTCACACATTTTAATGCATATATTTCCTTATAATATTATATTATATTGTCTTATAATTAAGTGTATGTTACATATATTAGCGAAGATTACGCACATAATGCAAGAGGAAAACTTGTTAAAGGTTAAGTTATTTCCAAAACCCTTAGTTTCTGAGTTCTACAAGGATGCGGTCAAATTCATCATATTTATGTTCATGTAATTTTAAATAAAGTGCAAAAAATACTGGAATTATTCATAATTAGTTTACTTTTAAATCACTTTCAATTCAAAATAGAACTGTTTCCCATTTATAGAAGAGTTTAATATCTATAAAAATCACTTCCATTCCAGTAAATTTCAGGTGGCATTTTGGTCCAGTTTTGTTTAAAAAAATTGTTATAAAAAGGGGCATAATGGAAAAATATTGTAGTTTTAAAAGATTTATCACATTTCATTTTTTTTCGTTTTTACAATATCATAAGCAAAAACAAAAACACAAATCTAAATCATGATATTAACAATATTCCTACAGGCAGTGCAAGTTTTTACTAATTCGGTGTCAGATAGTTTTAACTTAGTTGAGGGGCCTCCTGACGTACTCTGGTGCTGGTGGTGGGGGGTGGGCTGCGATGTACTCCAAGCTGCGCAGGATGAGCTCAGGGACTGGTGGGATGAAGTTGCCCTAATACAAAATGCAAAATTTATTAATATAACAATTATATAATGTATAAAATCGAATGTAATTAAGATATATTATATAACGAATCCTTGAATTATGAATTAATATTCAAATATAAATCTGATGAATTTTGTGACTTAGAATGATATCGTAATAATAACGCAATAAAGTATGGAATATTAAATTGATGATAATAGTCTAGATTTTAAAGATCAAGGCCTAACCGTTTACATTAAGACATTACGAATGTTAACATGGTGATTAAGTATTTTGTCATTTTGTAAACAAATTTTGTAATAATTTACATCAGAACTTGGGCTTTTTTTGTAGTTTGTTAAAAAAGTATTTTTAAAGATTAAGTTTATTATGAAATAATATCAGAATCATAAAATGCAAACTAAATTTTGAATAAATATTACCTGGGGTCGGTAACCGTTCTCGTCGGCAACGTAGGTCAGTTCAACGGGCTCTCCTTCAGGGGAGGTGTAACGGGCGGATCCCTTAATCTCAAGGGAAGCAGCGTCCTGCAATAGCAAAGCAATGAACATATATATATATATATATATATATATATATATATATATATATATATATATATATATATATATATATATATTAAGGTGCATACTACTTTGAATAGTTTGTGTAAAGCACAAAATTTTTTTGATTTGAAAAACTATTGTTAGTAAAAATATTTAACTTGGTCTCGATTTTTATATGAAAACCGTTTCAAAATGAAACTAAAATATAAGGTAATTCTAAAAGTACTTACAGTGTTGGGGTTCCTTACGGTACCTACAGCCTGGGCGTTGATGCCATTGCCGGTTTCATAGGCCCATTGGAAAGATCCTGAGGGGTCTGAATCATAATCAGACCTGAGAATGGGAGCTTGAGATTCATCTTTTCTTACTATGTGGGAAACATCAGCGCTAACCAGGGCGAAGGCCGCGGCAAAGACGACTAAGAATTTCTGAAATTACAAAATAGTTAAATCAGGTACAAAGTAATAAATTGTAATTAAAATAAAATATTATATTAAATTTAAAAGTTTTATATTGTTACCACTTGCATAATTTCGATGTTTTAATAAATATAAAATTTTAATGTAAAATATATAAAACATTTTATTAAAACACGGAGTGACTTACCATTTTGGATGTGGACTGAGTCTGAATTAGTGACAGTCTGATTTCAAACGGCGATTCGATGTCTTTATATAGGTAGGTTACGAATAACACCTAATTAATAAAAATTAACATAACGGAATATTTGCTGTTTTCCTTGTGGTTGGGGAAAAACTAAAGACCAAGCTGTTGTTTTGTGGGGGGATATTTGTCTTCTCGTAGTATCCTCACTCAGCATGCAGATCGCTAACCGACCGACCGACATGCTTCTGCCCAACTTTTGTTTCATGGCCCTCTGGCGTTGGTTGTTCTTCTACTCGACAGTAGGTTTTTCGGGTTTCAAGGAGATCCTCACTACCTGGGCTACCAGGCGGCTCGCTTCTCCAGGTCCTGGATGCTGCGGTTGGAGCTTGTTAGTTGGATTTCTGCGTACTATACGCCATCTAATCAGGGTCGGGACTCTCACTCGTCGCCGAGCAGTAAGTGCAAAAGTTCTCGTGGGAGTGGCTGTCCGTTAGGTGGAAGCGCGTAGGGTGGTGACGATGTGGGTATGGTTCGTTACCTATGCGATCGTACAACCGTCTCATAGTACGGACAACAAAGACTTCTATGATGTCGATCGTAAGATCCCTGCCGATCATGTCATTTCTGACGTAACGGCCGGCTCCCATGATCACCCGTAGTATACGGTTCTTCTGAGCTTGCATCTTCTTGCGCTGAGCGGCTGAAGTCGTAAGAATCAATATCAATCAATAAAGATTTATAACCATTTACCGAATTCCATAACAATCCTGGAAAATCCTGTGCAATTTTTAATAAACAATTAAAAAAATTCTATTATAATTTAAATGAATTTTTGACGATAAATAACGACAAAGTAAGAATACTACTAGGTACATTGTATTTCAAATCAAATTAATTTATATAAAATAATATTGAATGTTGATGATATAATAATTTGTAATTTATGTTTAAAAATTAGATAATATGAAAATAGCCCTCCAGTGTTGCTATGCCATTGCAGGGCGTCACATGTATACCTATCAAAATTGTACCATCTTAAATTTGTAATGTGACATGCAATAAACAATTTGAATTTGAAGTACCAAGCTGATGCCGCGTATGTCAGCCGCGATAGGGCGTATGAGTAGGTATCCTTGTGGATACCAATTTTGGTTCGTGTTGGTAGGTTTAATGCCAGTACTAGGTAGAGTTGCGCTCGCACGACTCTGGCCTAAATGATCGGCCTGACGGGTGCCGCCCCCTGTAGCCTCTTACGACAACTACAACACGTAATAAGGTAGTTGATATTCTAACACAGCCACTACACTAATAATAAAATTTCAATCCTATACCTTTAAACGAGCAATTCTTGTGTACATATATATATATATATATATATATATATATATATATATATATATATATATATATATATATATATATATATATATATATATATATATAATCGGAATCTCGAATCGATCTAGCTAGGATTTATTTTTAGAAAATGTCTTTTTGTCCGTGTTTTTAGGCAATGAAAAACTGCTACAATATCGTTACAATAAGAAGGTAAATGATTACAAATAGCTTAATTGGTATATTGGGCGGTCACAAAATCGTAATACCATGGTTCGAGCCCAGACCAACCGACCGACTTTTTTTCATTTTTTTTTCAAGTTTCTTTCTTTTTTGAGAAAATCAATTTTTTCAAGCCCTTTTTTTAGTATTTTTTAAAAACACGAAAATTTAAATTAAACTAATTGCACTCATGATTTTTATTCATATAACCAGTTTAGTTTTTTCTATTATGTCGCTAAGATCAAAAAATATTATTCGTATTTCATCAGTATGTAATTCGTATCTAAATATAATTTCCAAAACACACGAATTTAAAAAAAAACCAAGCGAAAAATACCGAGCAAAGCTCGGTCAACCGGGTACTGCTACATTAAATGATTATAATATGCCCATATTGACAATATATTTCTGTGCCCGGCGGTAGGACATATTAAATAGGCCGCTACTTCAAATTAGTTTGAGTTCAAAAAAATTCAAATATTTAAAGGTTATTTTTCACAGGTATTGAAATAATATACTCAATTTATAATAGAATATTTTTATTATTAATGTATTATATAGTTTTTTTCCCGATACTTTTTGAAATTCATATTTTCTTATTTACCACTGATTCGGAAAATACTTCTGACCTAGGAAGCAAGAAGCCCAGCGTGATTTTTTTAATGGAGTAAAACTAATTTTACGAATTTTATCGCGTTTAATTCATGTTTCGGTCATGGGGGGGTGGGGTACTGGAGTGTTTGACGTCTCATAGTTAACGATGGCTACCTTCAACTTCTATTTATTAATTTTTTGATCGATCTACGCAGGATTCTTTAAGTCTTGTAGTGGTATGTTGGGTTTGCCATCTTCTTTATTGATATTAGGATGCTTTTTTTAATTTTAATAGCCTTGCGAATTTTGATTGCTAAGAATCGATGTTCTTTTACGCGTGTTTGTGGTCTATCAAATTTGGTATAATGATTGGGACGATCCTGAAACATGATGACATAATGCAGACTTCCCGGAACGTCGGTGCTTCACATCAGCGATATGTACTTTAACGCGAGTTTCAATGGATCTTTTTGTTTTTCTTAAACAAGGTAGTTTGGAGTTAAGGTAGTCTTGCAGTATCTTTGTCTGATAGTAAAATTGTGAAAATGTCGTCTACGTACCGCTTGTAGAGTCTAGTTAGTGCTACCATTTGCTTGGGTTTCCATAATTAATAAAATTAAATCCAAACCCAAGCATACTATTGCAACACTTCAAAATATTGTAAGCTCGTTCTGCGTAGATCGGACCAAAAATTAATTATTAAAAGTCGAAGGTAGCTTTTGTTAATTCTTACATCTGGTAGTTTAACACCTCAGTCCTCTTCTACCCGTAAACATGGGTGCTGTAAAGTGCCCGAAACGTCGGAAATTAAAAAAGTTTAAATTAAACAAGATGTAATCCGTAAAATTAGTTCTATTCCATTTGCAGTATTCGCGTAAATGTAGGAAATCATTGTAAAATTTTAAATTAATATATTGCTATTATTTATATAAGTTATAATATGTGTAAAATAAAACTATGTTAGCAATCACTTCACTCCCGGATGTTATTTTCATTCACTTATTCCTTGATTCCTAAAACTATATTTATTTGTCTAAATTTTTCTCTAAGGGAATATCGACAATATAAGTTATAACTTTTAAATTACCCTTACTTTCTTGCTTTCTTTTTAACCGACTTCAAATAAAGGAGGTTCTCTTATTGAAATTTTTTTGTACGTACGACGCGATGTCTTCGCAGATTGTGAACCTTAAATTAATTACTTAATTTTGATGATTTTTTTTATTAGATAGGTTACACTTCAAGGGTGACTGTACATGGTAGAGCCACGGTGCAGCTACATTATGGTTGTAGCACGAATGGGTCGGCTCGGCCGGCTAGAGACCACAGAATACCAGCGTAAAATGGTAGCTAAATGCTGCTGTGTTTCGGTTAGCGACTGTAGAGAACCGGAGACCCTTTTTACTGTATCCACAGTATCCTCTTACCATCAGGTGGACTGTGTGCTATAAAAAAGTATAAATTTGGAGAAAGAATTCCATCCTAGGGTAGGAAATAAACTTCTTTTTTAGCAAATCGAAGTCAGTTTTTACTTTTTGTTGAAAGTTATAATTATTGCATTAAAATAATGCATTTTTTGATAAAGATTTAAGTGATTAAAATTTCGAAACCAAATTTTTCAATAAATTGTTATCAAAAATCAGATTCCCTGCAAGCACAATTACTATTAAAGTGTGAGTTATAGTACTTTATAGTAACCCAAGTAAACATACACATAAAGGTTTTTACGTAACTCATGTTGGGATTCGCAAACGGGATTCATGTCTCAGTAACCTTCAGTCATTAAGTCACACAATATTTGAGTGTAGTAGACATAAAAAATGTCCCTAAAACGTGCATGAGTAATATTACATTTTTAATACTTTACAGACATTTACCAAAACAAGTAGGTATTGCGTCTGTAATTAACATTAAAATGTGATTTTAATGCTGAATACAGCTTGGAACTGCGCTGTCGTAGAGAATAATTTAGTCATAAAACCAATGGGGCAATTTTTTTTAATTCTCTTTACAAAAACTAATGAGATATATGTCTGAATGTCAATTTTATTTTTAAATATTTATGACATACATAAATATATATGAAAGGGCTCCACCAAACTACAACGCGCGTACCCGACTACAAAGTGCGTATCTGAATCACTTGCATCTATTACCTCCCTGCAAATCGTTAGAGTTCGTAATCGTAAGCACAATTAGTGGAACAACACTTTCGTGAACACGTGTTATAAGGTCAAAAAAGATTTTATCGCAATAGTACATTGTCAGGTATCAGACAGTGTCTAGTAATAAGAAATCACCTTTATAATATTTTTTTAAAACTACACCATTATGAAGTTCAAATCACCATGGGAGCACTCTTTTCATTATTTCCACGATTTTTTTTAATTGTTAGAGCCATGCTGCAGCTATATTATAGTCACAGCACGAATGGGTCGGCTCGAACCAGCGCCAAATACATCTTAGTCCTTAAGGGTGGCAACACCTCAACCTTTTGATTCTTAACCGAGGATTTTTAAGGAGGAGGACGTTTAATACACTTAATCGCACCATTTTGAAGTGGATTTTGATTCGATAAATCATTATTTAAAATGCGTTGGAGCAAAATGCCGCGCTAATCTTGATTATGGAATCCAATTTTTTTAAAAGGAGTAAACACTTGATGAATCTTCCTGTAACTAAACCACAGAAATTAGAAATAATTATTGGTAACATGCACATCATGCACATCTCCTCATGAAGTAAGCATTATGTTATTTTGCGACTTACACTAATGGATAGTCAATTTATAGAACATTTTGATCTATTTAATTTGGTCAATGGACTAAAATTCGATTTTATAAAGAAAATATTTTAAAATTTAGGCGTATTTCATACGTGATATATTGTTACCAGAGCGCATAGAATGTATAGGACCGAAGACACAAGGTCATTCGCTAGGAGTAGCGCCTTAAACCATTGTTTTTTGTAAACAATCCGCTGGTTGTCAAGTTCCTGTTAAAACCCTGGCTTTTTTCTTCTATTTATAAGACGCCTTATAATTAAGTGTGTGTTACATATGCTAGCGTAGGTTTGGCACATAATGCAAAAGGAAAACTTATTAAAAGTAATTTATTCCCGAAACGCTTAGTTTTTGAGTTCTACAAGGATGCGGTCAAATTCATCACATTAATGTTCCGCATTGATTACCGTGTTTGTCGTAGTAGGGTTGCTACTCGAGGTTATTTTTGCTCCATCTTTTGTAATTTCTTCAATCTACATAGCTGATCCATTACCTTACTACTACTATTATATTTTTGCTTGCTTTATTTTATGTGGGTAACTCTGGCTGTAGTGCTTTGCTCTCTCCATAGCACGCTTTGAGTTTTCTTATGGGCTAGCGGTGAAGGACCAAGTCTCCTTTAACAAGTTATTCACTAGCAACACGATAGTTATTTACAAAGTAGCTTTAATTAATTTTCGATTTAGATTTTACTGATGGCATCATGGAGCTATTTTTTCTTAATGATAATTTGGCACTTTTTAATATTTTTTATATCTCATTCATAAATTGTTAAAAGCTTAAAAAACGAGTAATAAATAAAAGCAACAGAAGAAGGTAAACGTAAGGCTGCAAAATTAAAATTCGGGGGTTCAAACCCACCATTTCACCACTGGTTTTAACCAACCACTTCCTACAAGAGCATTTAAAAATTACTTATGATTGGTTAACGCTATTATATTAGCTATTAGACTAGCTTTTTTTTTTTATAGAAGAGGGGGCAAACGAGCATGCGGCTCACCTGATGTTAAGTGACTACCGCCGCCCATGATCAACCGCAACACCAGGAGAATCGCGGGTGCGTTGCCGGCCCTTTAGAAAGGAGTAAGCTCTTTTCTTGAAGGTCCCCAGGTCGTATCGGTCCGGAAAAATCGCCGGTGGTAAACTATTCCACAGAGAGGTTGTACGTGGAAGAAAACTCCTTGTGAAACGTACAGTGGTGGACCGCCAAGCATCCAGATGGTGTGGATGGTATCGGGACGTTTGCCGTGTAGTGCGTTCACGAAATTTGGCGGCTGGGATTAATCCGAACAATTCCTCAGAGCACTCCCCGTGATAGATGCGATAAAATACGCAAAGAGATGCAACATCTCTTCGCAGCGCCAGTGAATCGAGCCGATCGGAAAGCACTCGGTCGTCGACGATTCGAGCCGCTCTGCGCTGGATGCGGTCAAGTGGAAGGAGCTGGTACTGGGGAGCCCCAGCCCAGAGATGGGAACAGTATTCCATGTGCGGCCGAACCTGCGCCTTGTAAAGTTGCAGGCGGTGTGCCGGCATGAAATACTGTCCAGCTCTGCTGAGCACGCCAAGCTTTTTAGAGGCCAATTTGGCCTTCCCTTCCAAGTGACCACGAAACTGCACGTCACTCGATATGTCGACGCCGAGGATTCCGATATTGGCTGAGGCAACAAGGGAAGTGCCTTGAAACTGAGGGGATACGACAAAGGGGTTCTTTTTAGCGGTTAACGCGCAAACTTGTGTCTTCTGGGGGTTAAACTGGACTAGATTTAGTCGTCCCCAATCCGAGACTCTGTTCAGCAAAGACTCGACTTCAGACACAAGTTTGTCCCGGCACTCGGAGACGTTTTCCCGAGAAATATTGGCTCGGCCGGTGTAAAGAGCATCACCAGTGCTGTCATCCGCATAGCAATGAATGTTACGGGTATGCAACATATCATTGATATGCAGAAGAAACAGCGTTGGCGATAGCACGCAGCCTTGTGGAACACCAGCATTAATAGGCTTGCAATCGGAGCTTGCACCGAATTAGACTAGCTATTAATTTTAAATAAAGTTCAAATAAGTCTGCAAAAAGACAATACAGAAATTATTTAATAATTAATATTCTTTTAAATCACTTTCAATTCATAAATAGGTATAGAGCCTATATCTAGAAAAATCATTTCATTAAATTTCAAATGGAATCTTTGTCCAACGTTTATCTATTTTTGGTTTAAAAATAGTTGGTTAGTAAAAACAATGTGGTTTTTGAAGATTTACTTCATTTAAATTTTTTTCGTTTTTACAATATCATAAGCAAAAGCACAAACACAAATGTAAATCATGATATTAACAATATTCCTACAGGCAGTGCAAGTTTGTACTAATTCGGTGTCAGATAGTTGTAACTTAGTTGAGGGGCTTCCTGACGTACTCTGGTGCTGGTGGTGGGGGGTGGGCTGCGATGTACTCCAAGCTGCGCAGGATGAGCTCAGGAATCGGTGGGGGCACGGGGATCGAGTTGCTCTATTATAAAATGTAAAAAATATTAGAATAACAATTATATTATGTAGAAAATCGAATGGAATAAAGATATATTATTTTATGAATCCTTGAATTACAAATTAATATTCAAATATATATCTGACGAATTAAGTGACGTAGAATGATATCGTAATAACATATTAATGTATGAAGTAAGTTATTGATGATTTCAGCCTAGATTTTAAAGATCAAGGCCTAACAGGTTACGTTTCGAAGACAGTATGAATGTTAATGTGGTGATTGGGTAATTTGTCATAATGAAATACTATCAAAATCATAAAATACAAACTTAATTTTTTATAAATATTACCTGGGGTCGGTAACCGTTCTCGTCGGCAACGTAGGTCAGTTCAATGGGCTCTCCTTCAGGGGATGTGTAACGGGCGGATCCCTTAACCTCAAGAGAAGCAATTTCCTGTAAACAAAGTAACGATACATATACACAATTTAAAGGTACTGCTTTGAATAGTTTGTGAAATGCACAAAATTTTTTTGCTTTGAAAAACTATTGTTAATAAAAATATTTATTTTGTCTTTTTATATAAATCCTACTACTACTACTAGATTTTTTTATATAAATACTAATAGATAAAACCGTTTCAAAATTAAACCAAAACATAAGATAATTCTAAAAATACTTACAGATTCGGGGTTCCTTACGGTACCTACAGCCTGGGCGGAGATGCCATTGCCGGTTTCATATTCCCATTGGTAAGATCCTTGGGGGCTGATATCAAAATCAGACTTGAGAATGGGCGCTTGAGATTCATCGATTCTTGTGACAATGTGGGAAACATCAGCGCTAACCAGGGCGAAGGCCGCGGCAAAGACGACTAGGAATTTCTGAAATTACAAAATAGTAATAATAATAAAAAATAGAAATCAGGTACAGAGCTACAATTAAAAATTTTATATTATTTTTACTTTACATTATTACAAGTTTTAATTCATATAAAATTTTAATGTAAAATGCATAAAACAAAAACACGGAGAGGTTTACCATTTTCGATGTGGGTTTACTGAGACTGATTTAGTGATATTCTGATTTCAAACGGCGATTCGATGTCTTTATATAGGTAGGTTACGTCCAGAATCAAGATGCGAATTCATTATTTTCTTGTTTTTGTGTTAACTTGTCGTGGCGGTCGTATATTATATATTTGAATGGGTGTAGAATAAACATAAAAAAGCAAGTCAAATGACTTCCGTATATAGCAACTGAAAATTTGTATAATAAATTCATTATTACTAGAACAATCAATATTTTACTTTTCTTAATTAACTTTGAGAATTAGGTAAGTGAATAATGTTGTTATTAACAAATAATGCTGTGGTAGTTCAGTTTACTTTAAGGCGCTCGTCTTAAATATCAAAAAACAACACTAGTCTGGTCCCTACCTGTGTTCTTGAATTGATAAAAAAACGTGGTGAGGAAACCTGTGCATCTGAAAGAATTATACTTTGAGGATATGATGTGAACTTTTTTTAAAAAAAGAGTATTAACAATGCTATAAACATTACTAATATTCCCCATAACCACTCGTGGTAAGCTTAAATTGCTTGTGTTACGAGTGGTTCACGCCAGTAGTCGATTGGCGGATTCGAACCCACGACCTTTTTGAGTTCGCGGTCCACGCCCTGCCATTAGTCTACTGTGCTTTTATTGCACGTCACTATTGCAGTGAACGCTTCCTATACCCCAATTTCCTCCAAGAAATGAGTGAAGAACTTTGACTGAAAGGCCAGCTTAAGGTACAACACAGCTGTGCTATTTACTTTTCTGTTATTCAGACACATGTCACGAAATTAAAGTTTTGTCAAAATCACCACATAGTAAAATTTTAGCGACAATGCGTAATAATAATAATAATAAATCATAAAAGGCTTAACAGCCTTTTGTCGGGCGTAAATAAGACATAGGCAACACAGACAAAAAAGGTATATACCGAGGGCATCCATCTGGTGGGGTTTTTATTTACTTATGTATTACTTATGTTAGTATATTTATTATACAGTAATGTATATTTATTTATTATGTGATCATCCATATGAATCAAAATATTGATCAATGCCATTCGTATCGATATATAAAGCTATCCAATGTGAGCCTGGTTTATCATCTGTAACCAAATTGCATATTATATTCGTTCATCATCATCATTACAGCCCTTCACAAGTCCACTGCTGAACATAGGCCTCCCCCAAGTAATGCCACAAAGCACGGTCCTGAGCCACCTGCATCCATCGACTTCCTGCATATCTTACCAGGTCGTCACTCCATCTAGTGGGGGGTCGCTCTACACTACGCCTACTGGTACGAGGCTGCCACTCGAGAACTTTTCTTCCCCATCGGTTATTGGTTCTTAGAGCTATATGGCCGGCCCATTGCCACTTCAGCTTACTAATCCGTTGGGCTATGTCGGTCACTCTGGTTTTAATGCGGATATCCTCATTTCTGAGTCTACCACGCAGAGAAACTCCGAGCATAGCCCTCTCCATAGCTCGCTGAGCGACCTTGAGCGTCCTCATACGGCCAGCAGTGAAGGACCACGTCTCAGATCCGTAAGTCATCACTGGCAACACGCACTGGTTGTACACTTTAGTTTTCAGAGATTGAGGTATACCTGACGAGAAGATGTGTCGTAATTTCCCGAACGCTGCCCAGCCGAGTTGAATCCGTCGATTGACCTCTCGGTCGAAGTTGGACTTACCTAGTCGGACTATTTGTCCCAGGTAAACCTATTCGTCTACAACTTCGAGCATAGTGCTCCCAACAACTACCGGCATAGGTGTGACATGGACATTAGACATGATCTTTGTTTTGTCCATGTTCATCTTAAGACCTATCCGTTTGGAGACACCATTGAGGTCATTGAGCATAGTGCTGCTCACGGCTGACAACGCATCTGCATTTTGATTCGTAATCGAGGATAGATGTAGATGTCTATGGGCCACAGCAACCACTTACTATCAGGTGGACTAAGTGCTCGTTTGTCACCCTATCCTCTAAAAAAAGAGTGGGGTTCGAACCACCCATTCGAACCGACGCATTCGTACTACAACCATATTAAAGCTGCAACGTTACTCTACCATGTATGAGGAAATATATTTTGTTTTATATTATGCAATGACATCACCAAAAATCCAAAAAACAAATTTGTCTTATTAATGACCATAAAATAAACTAATAACAAATAACACCACACACCTATTGCAACGACCTACAAAACCTATAAAAAGCACTATAATCTTTTAAAAATTCCAATCAATTTAGTTAAAACATTTGTGATCCAGGACAAAAAATAGAGATAGGTAATGTTTAATGTCTTGCTTTAACATCATTGGCTATATTTGAATGTTAAAGTTGAAGGTGTTATATATTTGATAATATGCATGTCAATCAAAGGTTTTATATTACGGAATGGATACGATAGATCTAACTAACCTCTAAAATCATGTGTTCATCATTAAATTTAAATTTAGTATAATATAGTAAATTTTAATCAATGGTCTGTTGTGACTTCTGAACTACTTGCCTGATTGAGGCCGTATTTCACGCAATGCAATGTATTTATTTTGTCGATTAAGAATCAAATGCAGATGCGTTGCCACCCTTGAGGACTAAGACGGAATACCTCGATTCCAGTTAAACGGGTCTCCGGTTCTCTATACCCACATACGAAACACAGCAGCATTAAGCTGCTATTTTACGCTGGTACTCTGTGAGAGCGTGGTCCTTCTCCGATCGTGATACAACCATAATACCAGGCGGTCCCATAATGAACTGGCCTGATATAGTTCAACGCGACATGTCGCTACATGTTGTGTTGCATTAAATAGTACGTTTATCGTGCACTTAATATAAGAAACACGCATCGACATGAAATGCTTAGTCTTAGTTTAACAGGCATTTGAATAACGAGAGTCGCGTATTTTTTCAAAATGTCGAAAACTGAGTATCAAAGTGTCATAAAGTTTCTGTTTAAAGAAGGTTTATCCCCTGCCCAAATAAAAAAACGATTGGATGGCGTGTATAAGGAGTCTGCCCCCTCCTACAGCACAGTGAAAAATTGGGTGAAAGAGTTTCGCCTCGGGAGAGAGACCGTCGAAGACTTTGGCCACGACGGTCGACCTGTGGAAGTGCTCACTCCCGAAACGATTGCTCTTATCGAAGAGTAGGTTCTGAGTGACCGCCGTTTGAATATTAGAGAAATTGCAGCTACGCTTGGGCTCTCTAAGAATACCGTTCATCGCGCGATCCATGAACATCTTCACATGTAAAAAGTGAGTGCAAGATGGGTACCGAAACTTCTTTCAGCGGTACAGAGACAGGAAAGAGTACGCTGCGCTTCGGGGTTTTTGGATCTTTGTGGCGAAAATCTCTTGTATTATGATCCACAAAGCAAGCGCGAGTCAATGGAATGGCGTTATAAGGGTGAAAAGCCCCCTAGAAAGGCAAAGGTGCAACAATCGACTAAAAAACTGATGTGCACAATATTTTGGGATTTTCAAGGCATTTTGATGGTGGATTTTAAAGAACGTAATACAGTCGTGAACGGCGAATATTATGCTTCTTTAATATATAAATTACGAGACAAGATAAAGGAAAAACGAAGAGGCAAGCTGTCTAAAGGTGTCCTGTTGCTCCATGACAACGCCCCTGTTCATACCGCTGGTGTTTCGAAGGATGCAGTTCGTCAATGCGGGTTCACAGAAGTTCAACATCCACCTTACAGTCCAGACATGGCCCCGTCCGACTATTATTTATTTCCAAATTTAAAGCGGGACTTAAGATGAAGAAAATTTTCAAGCGATGAAGAGTTGCAGGCGGCCGTCTTCAGTCATTTTGAGGATAAAAAATGTGATTATTTTTATAAAGGTTTAGAGATGTTGATTCACAGATGTCAGAAGTGTCTTAGTATTCATGGTGATTATATTGAAAAATAAAATTGGTTTCGTTTCATTTCCTTCATTGGTTCATAGTTAGGCCAATTCATTATGGGACCGCCTACGTATACGTAGCTGCAGCATGGCTCTACCACGTATAAAATTTTTATTTGGACTGCAATTTACAAATTAGCCCATTACACTAATTTATTTGTTGAGCTGTAATGTTAATACGCCATCAAAATGGGTCAAAGTAGCGACAACCTATGGGGACGTAATGTTTCCGAATTTCAACCTCGAATCTCTTATCAAATCTGTAAGAAAATTGTGGAACGGCTTCACACTTAAGCAGTAACGACCTGGTAATATATATAGGAAGTCTATTAATGAAGACCGCTTAGTATTAAATGTGTAAAGAAGATAATTTATGAAGTTTCGTTAGTATGTTGGACGATCGTAACGACTATTTTATTTTTACATTTTATTTGCTTATCGCAATAATTTACCCATATACAATTTTTTTGCGTTTCACTTAAAGTTTTTATTAAAATTGTCATAAAAATATTGAGATACTAAGCCAAATATGTATATCCAACTGCTGGCACAGGATATATCTTCTAACAGAGGTCAAAATATTGACATTTATATATTTCTTTTGCTAAGATAACGATCCGAAGTGATCCTTCACTGCTGGCCGTATGACTACCTCGACGACCCTCACCTCGGAATTTGTGTCCTTTTGAATTATTAGAGAGTATTGGAATTTCAATCATCAAATATGGCATATATATGTATAATATGCTACAGGTACACGTAACTATGTGAGTTTTTAAGAACTGAATTACGATCATTTTTCTAGCAACACTGCCACTTTTTTATATTAGGTATATCTTACGATGTGTCCTAGAGAAGAGTAAATTAGTAATGTTATTTTAATTTTACTCTTTAAAACTCATAACTGGCGATCCGCCCCGACTTCGCACGATTAATTTCTGAATCTCGCACGCACGCACGCTCACACGCACACACGCACGCACATACACGCGCACACTTACGCGCACACACACGCGGACACTCACGCACACACGCGCGCACACACACACACACGCACACACACGCACGCATGCACACACGCAACTAAGAAAGTAGCTGCAGCTGCAATTCCACCACTGTCCATTACAGATGCTCGATGACTTATGATGGCTCGGCCTGCCTCGCGAGGCATGCCTCGGAGTTCCAGACAAAACTACTGAGGCTGCCTCGCTCGCGAGCCGCAACACCGAGGCTGCGGCGTGCGCTAGGTGTGTAGCACAGGCCGCAGCAAGTTTTATGACAAAAAGAGTTTGCCGCGCTGGCTCCAAAGCAGGATGAATACAAAACGTAGGATGACAATTTTGACAAGAAGCACACTGCATGAATAAGTATTCAGTAGCATTCTTAATATTTTCTTTATCAGTTAATAATCATTTGTTTATTTAGCAGTAGGAAGATGGCGCTATTAGTAGAATAAATTATAGAAACCAAAACTGTACCCTCTATTAATATTAGGCCTAATAGCACAACAAACCGCGCACATTCATATAATATACAAATTAAGCGGATGTGGATTCTGTCAAAGTTCTGTTTTTGTTAATAAATTCGCTATCAGCTCAGCTTACGGTGAATAATGAAGTTATTTTACTATTCACCGTAAGCAGAACTGATAGCTAATTATATAATTAACAAAATATTAATGAAATAGCAATGTTGTGTTAATATCGTCAAACGATCTCTTTTCATTAATTTGGTCAACAAACAGTGTTAAACTTTATGAAATGCCACCGTTTCACATAATGATCGAGTACTTTATGATATTAATAACTCTACGATCTGTTCACAGCGTATACGTATATAAATTTAAACTTTAGGAATAATGAGAGTTTTGAAATAATTGCAGTTTTTATCAGTATATTTATAGATTAGTAATTATACTAAAAACTATCTGAGATTTTCATCATCGTCATCATTACAGTCCTTTATAAGTCCACTACTGAACATAGGCCTCCCCCAAGGGATGCCACAAAGCACGGTCCTGAGTCACCTGCATCCACCGACTTCCATGCGGGAAGTCGGTGGATGGTGGATGGCGGTGGTCTCACCAGGTTGTCACTCCATCTAGTGTGGGGTCGCCTACACTTCGCCTACCGGTACGAGCCTGCCAATCGAAAATCTGTTTTCCCAATCGGTTGTTGGTTCTTCGAACTATATTGCTAGCACCACGTCTTAATTCCATAAGTCATCACTGGCACTACGCACTGGTTGTACAGTCTCGTTTTCAGATTTTGAGGTATAGCTAACGAGAAGATGTGTCGTGATTTCCCGAACGGTGCTCAGCCGAGTTGAATCTATCGATTGACCTCTCGGCCGAAGTTGGACTTACCTAGTGGGACTATTTTTCCTAGGTAAACATACTAGTCACCGGTCGAGCTTAGTGCTCCCAACAACTACCGACATAGGTGTGACATAGACGTTACACAACATGATCTTTGTTTTGTCCATGTTCATCTTAAAACAAGAATGCAGACAAGGATAGTATTTTTTTTAGATTTTTCGTTATTTCATTTTAGTGGTGTAAAATTACTTAAATAAGTAAAAGTAATATCTATCACTATTCCGATGGTGCATCTTGAAAATGGCAAGTCCCCGGGCGAGGGTGTAATGACAGCAGAGCTTCAGAAAGCGGGTGAAAAACTGGTACTTGAACTCCTTCAGAAGCTGTTTAATTCCGTCCTCCCTTGTGGCACAACTCCGGGGGGGGGGGGGTGGAGCTGAAGTGCAGTGGTCTCGTTCTTCAAGAAAAGCGACAAAGCTCTCTTGAAAAACTACAGACTGACTTCTCTTCTGAGCCAAATCTACGTGAGATACATATTGTTACGAGCTTGAGGTTCGTGACAATAAAAATTGCCGATAAAATTACCTAAATTAACACTTTAATTTACTTTACACAAATTAAAGTTAAAAACACTAGTAATTAAACACACTAATTCACTTTACTCCACTCCGAAGCTTCGCTTTTCTCGCCAAATCAACACTGCTCCGATCGCATCTTGCAGCGCCTATTTATATAAATTAGCAATGAAGCATCCGGAATATTCAAGTAAATGCGCGCAAAGCGACGAGTGTTCTAGTGTAGATTTTCTAGAAACTTAGTTCTTCGGATGGCGCTGTCGGTTGAAAGATTGGTGATGTCATTTTCTGCAAAGCTCCCCTCACTCTCGTTCCTGCCACTAGATGGCGCTAGTTGACTTATTCACGCAACACTGCCCCCTCCTATGACATGCTCGTCCCGAGCATTATCGGTCCCATAATAACGCGCTAGCAATCCACATGGACGATCTTAGGAGTCCCCTTTGCGCCTTTCTGTAACGGCTCCGCAATGTCAAGGGATGTCCTATCCCGTGGTGCACCAACATTGTACAATTTCGATGCTCCTCTACTCCGTGTCTGAGGTCCCCTCACAGCCGTACAACTTGTACATGTACGACACCAATCCTCGACATCGTCACGATAATGGACCCAGTAAAACTGTTCTCGGACCTTCAGTAGAGTTCGTTTAACTCCCAAATGGACTCTTGAACGACCATTATGGCACAGCTGTAGAACATCCGGTACTTTAGCTTTAGGGACAACCATTTGTGAATGACAGCTGTCTCCCCGAACATTTTCACATTTACGGCACAGAACTCCATCCTGAAGCAGCAAGCTGTCCCACTGGGCCCAATAGCTTTTAGTGGTCGAACTCATCGCTGAGACGTCGCTCCACTTGGGCTTGGGAGCACTGGCCTTCATCCATTCCAGGATCGGCTTGATGTCTGGATCTTCCTGCTGTGCACGTTGAAAGCTGTCCTTCTACTCGTTGCTGAGGTGGTCTGCCCTGAGCATCCTCACGGATACCACTTCCTTACTCTCTTGCCTAGTACAATGTTTTCAATCTTCAGGACAAGGTCTTCGTGATAATGCATCTGCGTTGCCATGAGATTTCCCGCTGCGATGTTCGATCTCAAAGTCGTATTCCGGCAGTAGATCAATCCACCTCGCAACTTGTCCTTCTGGATTTTTAAACTGCAATAGCCATTTTAGTGCAGCATGGTCAGTTCGTAAGTGAAATATTCGCCCCAGAAGATATTTGCTAAAATGCTGCAATGACTTTACCACAGCTATCAATTCGCGTCTTGTGACACAATAGTTCCTTTCCGGTTTTGACAACGACTTGCTGAAGTACGCTATCACGACCTCTTGGTCACCATTCCGTTGAGACAACACACCGCCAAGTCCTATATCACTTGCGTCTGTTTCAACTATAAATTCTTTGCTTGCATCAGGGTATCCCAAAATAGGTGTTTTGCACAGGCGGTCTTTGAGCTCCTAGAATGCGATATTACAACTTTCATCCCAGCAGAAATGTCGCTTCTCCTCGGTTAGCTTATGCAGAGGTTTGGCTATATCTGCAAAGTTCTTCACAAATCGCCGGTAATAGGAGCACAAACCCAAAAATGCTCTAACCTGCGTCTTGTCTTTTGGAACCGGCCAATCCTTTACAGCTGCAATTTCCTCTGGATTCGTGCAGATACCTTCTTCCGACACTACATACCCCAAAAAGTTGACTTGCCGTTTGAATAGTGAACATTTCTTCGGACTCAGCTTGAGATTGGCACTCTGAATCTTCATGAGCACGCGTCCCAGGTTTTCAAGGTGTTCCTCAAACGTACGATCCACGATGATGATGTCATCCAAGTAGACCAGACAGGCCATCGCCAATTAGCCCGGTAAGTACGAGTTCTATCAGCCTTTCAAACGTTGCTGGAGCATTGCACAACCCAAACGGCATTACTTTGAATTGCCACAGACCCTTTCCCGTCGAGAACGCAGTTTTCTCCTTGTCCTTAGGGTCAATTTCAACTTGCCAGTATCCATTTTTTAGATCCAGCGTGCTAAACCATTTTACTCCTGTAAGCATGTCCAACGTGTCATCAATTCTCGGCAAGGGATAGCTGTCCTTCTTTGTAACGTCGTTCAGACGGCGGTAATCAACACAGAACCGCACGCTGCCATCCTTCTTCTTTACCAGCACCACGGGTGAACACCACGGACTAGATGAAGGTTCAATAACACCATCCTTCACCATTCCCTCAATCATGGTTTCCACTTCCTTTTCACGTGCTACCGGCAATCTTCTTGGCCGCTGACGGATAGGCAATTCCTCTCCTGTGTTTATTTTGTGTTGAACTAAGCCAGTCTTTCCTATGTCAGCATCGTTTGTCGAGAACACATCGGCGTACTTGAGTAACAACTTCTTCGCCTTGATCAATTCGTTCGGGGAGAGAACACTGCGACAGTCTTCCAAAAGTGTGGTCACTCTCGTTTCTTAATCCTTGCTGGGGGTCCCACTCGATATATATTGGCACCGACGTAACCAATCCACTTCCTCACAAGTGCCAACCAGTGTGCCTTTTTCTATAATCTGTTCCCGGTCGCAAAGGTTCAGCACACGTATTCTTGAGATGTCAGTGGTTCTGACCAAGGTTCGAGCTACTTTCCATGGAAGGTCATTGTTTACCCTTTCCACAAGTACACAACGGTGAGCTTGCCCAGCGTTTCGGGGAAGACTAACCGGAACAATCGTTTCCGATCTCGGCGGAAGAACAATCTTCTTAATGCTGTACACGTTCCCTGGTAACGCACCTTCCATAAAAAGTTCCTCCTGTCCACATTTCAAAACACCTTGCTTAACGTCGATCTCACAACAATTATTCCTCATAAAGTCTAGGCCTAGGATGCAGTCGTCCATTATATCAGCCACGATGACATTATGCAAGTAGATCACGTTGCCAAGCTTCAACTCCATCTCCTTCTCTCCACGGACGGGTGTACGCTGACCGGTGGCTGTTACCAAATTAATGCGTTCTCGGTTGTATGCGGAGTCCCCAAGGAACTGGCTTATAAGTTGGGAACTAACAACCGTACGAGAGGCTCTAGTGTCTATGGTCAGTTCACACGGCATTCCGTTGACCTCGCCCTTGATGATTAGACTGTTCCCATCATGGGTTTGTGAGATCGAGATCCTTGGGGTTCTTTTAACATCAGCCAGCACCCGCCCCGCAGTTCTGGCTTTTACTCGTTTCCCCGCTGCTGCTGGGCGGTGCTGTTGGCCGCACTACCCTCCTGAGATCATTCACCTTCCCTTTCTAGGGTTCGCTTAGGGCAGCTGGATCGAAGATGGCCCTTTTCCCCACAGCCATAGCACCTTGGGCTGTATACTTTGTTGCGGTCGTGAACTGTAGCTGCTGCAACCTCCCTGACGCGATGTGAACGATGATCCTGCCGCACGGCTTCCACTTCCAGTGCATGGGCCAAGGCGTCCTTAAGCGTCTCGTGGTGCCCGAGCCTCACAGCAGCTCTGACTTCCAGGTCGCGGATGCCGTCGATGAATGTCTGCACCAGGTTCCCTTCAATGAGCGCAGGTACAGACCGGTATGCTTTTCGCACCAGCTTCTCCACTTCTAGAGCCCACTGCTGCAGGTCTTCGTTGATGCGCTGCACACGATCTTTAAGCTGCGCACGAAAGGCGTGTTCCAGGTGAGCGTCGCCATATCTCGCCTCCAATGCCTCAAGGAGTTGCTCATAAGTCACTTCCTCACCGAGAGCTTCCAGAACTGTTAAGGCCTGGTCACGCAGGCCTAGTGTGAGAGCAGTCGTGGCCTGACTTTTATTCCAGCCGTTCGCCTTCATAACAGCCTCGAACTGGATTTTGTAGGCTGACCAGGAAGAAGTCCCGTCGAACGGTGGCACTTTGAACCCACGTAGCGAAGGTGTAGTAGCTACTACGGGAGCTGTAGTTCCACCACCCAGTTTGAGGTCGTCCAGCGTTTTCTTCACGTCAGCCACCACGTAATCAACCCGATTGTTCACCTGGTCGATTTGGGTTTTAGCTTCCTTGATTTGGGTTTCAGCTTCCGACAGGCGGTTGTCACGTTGAGCAACCCTATCCTTCACCTCCTTTATCTCTTTCCCAAAGGTAGCATGAAGGTCCTTAATGAGGAGCATTTGTTCTTCCGACCGACGGGCCTGTTCCTCCTGTCGGCGGGTCTGTTCATCTTGTCCGCCCCGCAGCTGCTCTTCCAACCATCGGACCTGTTCCTCCTGTCGGCGAGCCTGCTCCTGCAGCATCACCATCAGAGCACCTAAGTCAGGTGCTGCAGATGTAGGAGCTACCGACGGGCCTGCAGCCGGTGGCTGGCCCTCCGACGTCTGCGACGTTGCACCACCAAATCTTCGTTGGTCCGTCTCCTGCTGGCGTTGACTTCGGGTACGGACACCCTCCGTTTCCTCCTTAGGTAAAATTAGCATGATTTTTTCCCACACCTGACACCAATTGTTACGAGCTTGAGGTTCGTGACAATAAAAATTGCCGATAAAATTACCTAAATTAACACTTTAATTTACTTTACACAAATTAAAGTTAAAAACACTAATAATTAAACACACTAATTCACTTTATTCCACTCCGAAGCTTCACTTTTCTCGCCAAATCAACACTGCTCCGATCGCATCTTGCAGCGCCTATTTATATAAATTAGCAATGAAGCATACGGAATATTCAAGTAAATGCGCGCAAAGCGCCGAGTGTTCGAGTGTAGATTTTCTAGAAACTTAGTTCTTCGGATGGCGCTGTCGGTTGAAAGATTGGTGATGTCATTTTCTGCAAAGCTCCCCTCGCTCTCGTTCCTGCCACTAGATGGCGCTAGTTGACTTATTCATGCAACAATATTATATATTTGCTATATTTTCGTAATTTCGGGGAATTACGACACATCTTCTCGTCAGGTATACCTCAATCTCTTAAAACTAGATTCTACAATCAGTGCGTGTTGCCAGTGATGACTTACGGATCTGAGAAGTGGTCCTTCACTGCTGGCCGTATGAAGACACTCAAAGTCGCTCAGCGAGCTATGGAGAGGGCTATGCTCGGAGTTTCTCTGCGTGATAGACTCAGAAATGAAGATATCCGCAGTAAAACCAGAGTGACCGACTTAGCCCAACTTATTAGTAAGCTGAAGTGGCAATGGGCCGGCCATATAGCTCGAAGAACCGATAACCGATGGGGAAGAAAGGTTCTCGAGTGGCAGCCTCGTACCGGTAGGCGTAGTGTAGGGCGACCCTACACTAGATGGAGTGACGACCTGGTAAGATATACAGGAAGTCGATGGATGCAGGTGGCTCAGGACCGTGCTTTGTGGCTTGACTTGGTTGGGGGAGGCCTATGTTCAGCAGTGGACTCGTGAAGGGCTGTAATGATGATGATATGTAATATCTCACGTAGATGTTTATTATTAATTTCGAGAGTTATTACGAATCGTCTCGCATGCAAACTCGACGTCTTCCAGCCAAGAACAAGAACAAGCCGGTTTTCGAAAATGCTTTAGTACTATTGACCACATACATACCCTTCAGCAAATTGTACAGACCGAAAAGTACAATCGGCCACTTTGTCTTGCATATGTAAACTATGAAAAAGCCTTTGATTCTGTGGAAATTTGGGCGGTGCTGTGGCCCAACTGTACTTCAGCACTTCAATATACCGACAGTCAGCTTGGCACCGCTGAAGGGATTGCAACACTGACTGAATAACTTAGGAATGTTGAAAGATTTTACTATTATCTATTTAAGTCATTTCACAACATAAAAATGAAATAACGAAAAAAAAAACTAAAAAAAATGACATTAGAATTTTCAAATCATTTTACAAACATAATAATTTAAGGATATAAACGTAAGTTTTCTTAAATATTTAATTTACTAGTGACTGGAGGCAAAATGTACTATTTTTTGTATTTTATATTAGAAGGCGCTGTTTTGAAAAAGTGAGACGTATTTACAAATTATTACACCACAATTTTAACTATTTTAGGCGTTATTTATATTTAACGTCAAATATAACAGTAATTAATATTTAAAAAAAGTAAAATCCTTAACCCTCTTTTTTAATCTTTCGTGATCGGATAAAAAGTTGCCACAGTTTCATAACTACGTTCACCCAAAATTTTGTGGAAATCCACCCAGTAGTTTATGGGTTAATTTTGAATACACAGACAGACAGACAGACGACCAGACAGACTGATAAAAAATCTAAAAACCAGTAATTTAGCTTCAGTACCCTTTGTTAGTCTCTTGGAATTCTTTTTTTCTTAACTTTATAAAATTACAAACACGACTTTTCTACAAATTTATTACATTATTTAGATATGGTGAAAGGAAGATGATAAAATTTTCCCTAGATATTTTGTGGCGGAAAACCTAATAGATATAGGATATTGTTAAAAAAATAGTTTTTATCGAGGTATATTCTCAAAATATCATAAAACAATGATTAAATCCCTTATTTTTACTTTACATTATTGCATAGACGAGTATCTTTAGCTAGGGCAAATTGTTTGGCTAGGTTAATCCAAATTCAAAATAGAGGATCGACGGTGAGGAGGAACGGATTCAACTCGACTGGGAAGCGTTCAGGTAATAACGATACATCTAGTCGTCAGTTTCTCAGTAACTGAATACCAGAGTGTACAACTAGTGCCACGACTCAGATCCATATGTCATCACTGGTAACCCGTCAGTGATAACATATGGATTTGATACATAGTCCTTCACTGCTGGTCTTACTCCCTCAGTTTCTTAGCTAACGGATCCGACCGCGGCGCTATTCCGTCAAAATCCAAACGGTCAGATTTGACCGCGCACACCCACGGCATTTTAAACCACTAAAACTTATATTTAGAGACTACTTTTTTATGAAGAAGCTTGGCATTATAGAATCAATATGAAATTTTCTATCCTCTAGTGCGATAAAAGGTCAAATTATCCTATGTATATTTATTTATAATCTACATTCATTTTGTACGCCATTTTCGCGTGAATGTTATTGTGTTTGATTTCTGGATTTTTCTAGTGCTTTATTAGTGTTTTAGTATAGCGTTTTATTACATAATTGTAATGAAAGTTTTTGTGTACGTATGTACGTGTCTTTGTCAAATGCCAAATTTCTTCATAGAAAAGTAGTCTCTAAATATAAGTTTTAATGGTTTTGAGTGCTACGGGTGGGTGCGGTCGCATGCGACCGCTCGGGATTTGCCGGGCGCATGCTACTGCATGGGATTTTTATTGGGATTGAGGGGTTAAGAGATATCAAAATCCGAGGTATGAGAACTCATGGTTACGGAACGAGCTTCAACAACAAATATATAAATATAATATTTTAACCTCTGTTAGAAAAGGTGTCTTGTATCAGCAGCGGGACATTATTTAGCTTGTATCAGTTTTAATAAAAGTTTTAAATAAAACGCACGCAATTGTACCTATATGGGTAGATGGTTACGATAAGTAAATTAACGTGAAATTTGAAATGGCCGTTAGCGCGATCGTACAAAATAATAACAAAAGTCTGTCGATTATTATTATTTGATATAACTGGCACGCTTGGCAAGCGGATTGGCAACTGAAGTTTTTAATACTGGTTGTTAGGAAAACCCTGCTGCGCAACTACTGGTTTGCTTCCCTCAGTCGCCTCTTACGACATCCACGAAACGGTCTGGGGTAGCGGATATTCTTACACGACTACAACTTCAGCACCGCCACTACACGGTCAGACAGGTTATTTATAATAAAATAAAGCAATGATTAGTAAAAATGTACAATTAATTATTTTAATTGTCAACAAATTATATACAAATACTAATTTACAAATATATTACGTTACATTACTGTTTTGATGTTTTCTATCGGTTTTCTATATATTTGCCGTAATGTATTCAAATCTTAGACATAATCTTGAGTCCTCGCTTTTCTTTATTATAAACGGCGAACGGATTACCAACCATTCACTTCCTGCTGATTTTCTTTGCTACGTTTGGCTGGGCAACTTTGTTTTCTTCATTTACCTCTGTTTCCTCTTTGTAAGGATGGGCAGCAATGTATTCTATAGCGCGAGCAATGTACTCCGGGATGGGCATCGGCGCCGGAAGATGATCACCCTGTTGAAAATAAAATATTTTGGAACTCTCTTATTTTACTTTCTATAAATTATACGAACGCACAGGAATTTCTCTTAGAAAAAAGTGTCCATAAATACAAATCTAATTTTTTTATACTCTCTATCACTTCTAAGTAAAAGTGATAGTGACACCGCGAGACTTAAAAACATCTTAAAATTGAGTAACGTTTGAGTATTTGGGCATTAGTCTACTATGCCCAGTCAGCTGCGAATTCTATTTCTACGTGGTAGTGCCATGCTGCTTATATTAGTAGTATAGTTGTAGCACGAATCGGTCGTGGTCTTTCCTCGGCCGACCGGGGAAAGACCACGTTCTCACAGAATACCGGGGTAAGTAGTAGCTTAATGCTGCTGTATTTTATGAGGCATTCGATCTTAGTCCTCATGGGTGCCTATGGGCCACAGCAACCACTTACCATCAAGTGGACTGTGTGCCCGTTTGTCACCCTATATAAAAAAAATCTATATGCATAAGGATTATATCTCACATGTATAGCCTCAGTATGCAAAATAAAAAGGTTTCAAGTGATGCTAAAATCATGCTCAGCTTTTTCACACGCACTCACATCACATCTTTTTGTTTCATTTATTTACGAGCCCGTAAAAGTCGACGCAGACATCTGCCGCTAGAACCATGATGATGATTGCAAATTCTTTCAGACGCATTTGTGTACCTAAGTGCGTGTTGCTACATGAATTGAGCTTGGTTACGGCTTGGAAATGTACGTAGTGTTCTTTCGGCTTTTCATTTTTGGTCTGAGATGATAGCACTACAATATACACTGCTCAGCTGATAACCGTCAATTAGTTCTTCTTTGCGCCCATGTATTTATTATCCTAACTAAAATTTACCCCATAAATAACTTTTGTAAGACAATTACTAATATAGACAATTAGAAAATAAAAAAATGCGTTTGCCAACCCGCCCGCCAAGCGTGGCATCCATGGCAAATATCCCCATCATGAGATGATCTGCGGGTAGGTTTATTTTCAACAATGTATATTGCTAGACTGTTATTATGTGTAGTAACTAATGATTTACTGGAATCTACAATGTCATTTTAACTACGTTGCAAAATGTACCGTAGGGTGGTATCCAGTTTCGTCAGCTACGTAGGTTGTTACAATTTTTCGGCCCTCGGGTGACGTGTACGAGACTGATCCTTGTACTTGATGAGCAGTAGAATTCTGTAACAAAATTGGTATAAGGATCACAAATAAATTTCTTAATAGTTTGTTAGATTTAAGGAAAGCCGTGGTAGCTCAGGGGCTAAGCGGTCGTACGGCGGCGGCGTCTTTCACAGTAAGCGATGAAACCGGGTTCGATCCTCACCGGCACTAATGAAATTTTTAATTGCAATTCTAAATGCTGATTTACCAAGTGCTCTGTGGTGAGCGAAAACATCGTTAGGAAACCTGTATTTCTGAGAAATAAGAAAAAATAACATCAGCACGGCGGACACTTCCTTGCCCCAAAACCCTCTTAGAAATGAGGAGGAGGAGGATGAGGAGGAGGCTTGTGCCCAGCGGTGGGGTGTTATATAGGCTGTAACTTTACTTTACTTTTTAAACAGTAAACAACAATTATTATAGACGATAAAAAAACTTTACCGGGCTCAAAACTGTTAATTTTCCATCGGCTTGCGCTGCTATGCCATTGTCTGTCTCAAAACTGAACTGGTAACCTTCACCTTCAGAATCGTGATGAAAATCACTACGAACAATACTGGCTTGTTGGTCCGAAACTGTGGCGTATGCGCAGCCAATGGCGCAAAGTAATACAATAAGGTTTTTCTGTAAAATGAAGAAAAAAAACATGTTTTTTATTACATCAAATATTTTACCGACACTAAAAAGATTCATGGAATTACAAAATAAACACTCCTAAAATTATGACCCTGACTTTTTACAGTTAATCGTTTAATGAACTTAATGAAGTTTTAAAACAAAACTTTTGCTTAAGTGTTAAAGAATTATATGTGGGTAAAACAAAAATAAAACAGGAGACCGGCAACAGCATCTTCCTTATAACAACTTAAAATAATAAATAAACGCGGTTGGCAACCCTCCTGGCAAATAACCTCCCCCCCCCCCTCCCTCCACTACGAGCAATCTACGAGTGAGGTCTACAATTATGTTGAGCAGTGGATTTTTGACAACCTTTTATTTATTAATGAATAATTCTAACTCTAATTAACTAATTAATGTATGAGAGAATTTTTATGACACTAAAACGCCACCCTACATTTTGGCATTTTATCTAATATAAAATATTTTCTTATATAATTTCTTATGATAAAACTGTAATGTGTGTGTCTCACGTTGAATCAAGTTCATTTGCTTCGTAATTTAACATAAAGGCTAAGAACGATTACATTATTAAATAAGATTATTAATAAAAGGAAACTATTTCGTCTTCTTTTAATTCTAATATGCATAAATTATAAGTCAATCAATAACTGTCACATTAACAAAGCGTGACATTTTAAGCTGAGTCTAAAGTTGAGGATTTTGCAATTATCAGACTCCAAATTTATATTTTTATTACATAATCTCCATAACCGGCATCTGCACATGCTTAAATGCATGATAATAAAATAACACGAATCGTAAAAACTGTAACTTAAAATTCTGTAGTCTTCTAGTGAAACGAAAGCAATTGTATCGATTTAATTAATATTTAAGAAACAAAAAAAAAATTAGAAACTTTCACTATTTATATCTCTATATTAATATCAGTATTCTAAGCTCACCATATTGAGTTCCTTCACGTTCTACTGACGAATCGTAACAATTGTCGTTTTTCGGATAAATCCTTTTATATTCTTCGCAATGTACAGTGATATCACGCATTTTTTACTATTTATAGAAATGGTCAGTTTTATGTGTTTTTCCTACACTTTTTTTAGCTTCATACACCTGACATTTAGCCGCGACGATTCAAAACATGTTTAGACTATTAATTCTTAGCTAATAACTATACCATTGATTTACTCGTAAATTAAAACTTTACACTCTGGTACTAGTAAGAAATTAGTGAAATTTATAAACAATACCAAATAATACTTTTCAACACTTTTATATCATTAAATTAATCATCACACCAAAAGAAACAACGAACAAATAAAGGTATTTATTTTAAAATTCCATTTTTAAATTTAAATTACGACGACTCTACGACACTCACAAAATTGTCGTAAATATCGAAAATCACTCACGATAGACTATTCGTAATGAGGATATCCGCAGTGAAAATAGAGGAACCGATATAAAGAAACGGATCAATCAGCTGAATTGGCAAAGTGCAGCCATATAATCGAAGAACCGATAACCGATGGGAAAAATAAGGTACTCGAATGGCAGCCTTGTATCGGTAAACAAAGTGTAGGGCGACCCACCATTAGATGAAGTGACAACCTGGTAAGAGATGCAAGAAGTCGATGAGTAGTTTTGATGGGCTGTAATGATGATGATGATGAAGATGTATTTCGAACTAATTGGGGCGATTTTATGTAAACTAAAATCATTTTCAGTTTGAAAATTTCAAATGCGACGAAAGATTCTTTACAAATATTTTTGAAATTTGGAATCTGAGTAGGATATATAATCTCCAATGAATAGCCCTTCGACGATTTTCAGCAGAAGTCTTGTTATGGGCTGTAATAATGATAACTATGATAATGAACGACACTCACGCTGTCATATACGTGGAAGAACTAGCAACAACCTATTATAGTTGCAGCACGAATAGGTCCTCTCGACTCAGAAGGACCCGGTTTGCTTAAAAAATAGTATAAAATGCCTACAGCTTTATCATGCTGCTGCATTTGACGGTATCGAGTATACACAAATGTAGGTGTCTATAGCCACAATAGCAGTTTACATAAGGTTGACTCGTTTGTCTTTTTTACTTCTACATGTATTAGGTACATTTTTTATAAAATAAGGGCTAAAACGAGCACATAACTCACCTGATGCTAAGTGGAATCTGACTTTTGAGGACTAAAATAGATTTAAAATTCCAAATTACCACCAAACATTACACATCAAAATTAAGCTGATATTTATAGATGGTATTCTGTGTGAACCGGAGACCCTTTCTAATGGAAACGAAGCACTCCATCTTAGTCCTCAGGGGTAACAACGCTTTTACACTTTCATTCTTAATTAACTACAAATGTAGAAGTCTTCATTTGTAGACATTTACGTTTGTACTTAATTAAGAAAAAGAAGAATCACACAGGTCACAACATACACTTACCATCAAGTGGACTGTATACTCATTTGCCTCTCATTTCTCATTTGTCTTCCTGATGACATAAAATAAAAAATGAAAAAAAAAAATATCTGAGAGCGTGATCTACTATACCATAATATTATATTACATACCAATAACCAATAATATTATAACCCACCATAATATTATAGCTCATGCGTGACTCTACGACATGCATATAAATTTACAACAACTCGTACTAACCGTATTTTTTGTTAAAAGTGATCCATTATAAAATTCTTTTAGTTTCTATATTTGTTATTTATTGGGTTTGGTTTGAATAAATCGTCATGTGGTGGCATAGTGAGAGTTTCCTACACCCCATTTTATCCAACAGAAACTTGAGGGAGCGGCAGTGGTAACTGTCGGCACAGAAAGTCCTTGCGCCTTGCTGGCAGTTACCACTTACACTGTCGCTTGCTACACCAGTCGTAAAATACATAAGCCAGTTATGGGGAGCAGTGTCAAAAATGAAAAACTTTCAGCACTGTGATATTAATCTAATCAAAGCTAATAATCCTCCAGAAAATGGAAAACACATATATTTAGTAGATATAGGAGCTATACGAGTTGATGAAGAAGAATAAGTAATATTTAAAATTAAAACGCAAACAAACATAAAAACATACTCAAATTTACTATCGTAGTAACTGACAATAAAAAATTTGTGTTTTTTTTTATAACGCACATCCCACATAGGGCAAAGGCCTCGCTTTACCGGCTTGAACTAATAACCTATTAAAAGTGGAGTTTCTAGATATTCAACTTAATTGTAAATTTAAATTATGGAAAAACTGGATACAACGAATAAATGAGTAGCTTTAAAAAACGTTTAAAATATTTGTAATGAATATATAAGCGATATGAATGATTAAAAGTGTTTCTATACGTAGCACATAACCTCATCAACATCATCGTTAGTATATTTCCGTTAAGAATCATTTTTCACTTTGCGATTACTTTAACCAGTAAGTAAATCATATCGTCATAATAACAATCTTAAGAAATAAATAAATATTGTTCAAAAATTGTAATATCGTCATGATAGGATATAAAAATAATTAATTTTTTACATGTTTTGTGTAAGCATAGACGTCTAAATTTGTCTTTTCTTACGCTAAACGTTACTGTTCTTCTAGCATTTTACTACTCTAAATGTATGTAATATCGAGCCGTTTTACACCTTAAGCCATACCATTACTGGTTCCGCGTACGAAACTAAATAATATTTACTCGGTGTGGTACTGTTTTGCTCAGCCTTAAGTATCCACATTCCATTTTACAAGTAAGAAAGATTCTCGAGTGGCAGCCTCGTACTGGCAGTATTGGGTGACCCCCAATAGATGGAGTACGAAAGTTATTATTTCATTTATTTACCTAACTTTTACAATTATTATAAACCATCTTACACAGTGTGACGTTGCATTATTATTATTAATAATTAATTTCTATATAGAGCCGTTTGGAATGACCTTGGAAGTAATATTTTAAACAATTACAAATACAATAATAATCATAAAGTTAAAATAAATACATTTCAGACATTAAGTATTATAATAATATTAATTAAAAGTAATAACTATAAATTAAAAGCATAATGTTGCTTTTTAAAATCAATTAATTTATTAAAACTTTATATTTCAACCATTATCTTTATATTTCAACCAGTAAGAATTTACATGCACACTAGAACTTTTTAACCAATCAATTTTAACCAGTCAATTGTCGGTTCAGTCCAGTGTACTGATGCATCACTATATCAGTAATAATATTTTTTTTTAATCTTATTTAATGAAAACTTCGATAGTCTAACGACATAAGCGCGACTGCTAACCATATCGTCGCGGGTTCAAATTCCGGATCCAATATCGGTCTGGAGGGCATTAATATAACGTACATTAATGTTACACGTAATGAAAAATCGAAATTCGGTCTCGAGAACATTTTATTTTGTCAATGTACATTACATTAATATACTCCAAGCTGAATTTCGATTACGGCGGTCAGTCCCAACAAAGGCGACCCATCTTCAGTTACAAGCACTTTCAGTTAAGTTTCTATTCCCTCGCTCTCATTAGTCAGATGGGATGGCAATCCAACACAACCGGAGAGAAATTAGGCGAAGGTAACTTTACGTGTTTACCAACGCGCGGTGATGAAACATAGCCATTTATCTTAGTCGTAGCTGCTATTGAGAATTTCTAGACAGGAATAAAACAAATAAATGATTTTGGCCATTTATGCATCCAAGCGATAGTCTTTTTTTATATAGAATAAAGTTGATAAAAGAGCACACAATCCACATATTAAGTGACTGCTGTGGCCCACAGATATTTACATGTATCCTTGACTAAGAATCAAATGCAGATGCGTACTAAGACCCCTGAGTACTAAGATGGAATGCCTCGTTTCCAGTAAAACAGGTTTCTGGTTCTTTACACTCACCATACGAAACACAACAGCATTGAGCTTCTACTTTACGCTGGTATTCTGTGAGAGCGTGGTCTTTTTTTTGTTTGAGTCGACCCATTCGTGATACAAAGCTATATTATGGATTGTAGCCCTCGGCTCAACAATATACAAAGCATGACTCTACCAAGTATTTTTTTTATTATATGATTAAATACATTTAAAAACCGTGTTGTGGAGCTGTAATTATATCCACTACTCCATATCATTGCACTGAAGAAGAACTGAACCAGGAAATGGACAGCAACAACTTCCTAATAAACGATGAGTGATGATGAGAAACCTATAATCAGGGCTACAAGAAGAAGTGCCTCGTTTAAATTTGAATTATCACCAGATCCCGTCAAAGAAGCGATATAAGTTTTACAAGCACTTCGTTTTGGTGGGCGTTGAAGCCAAATCGTTAAGTGGTGCATAGTTCTTGAATCATATAGATAAATCCAAGATCCTTTACTTATAATAGTGTTCTAAACATATCGAGATGAGCATACTTCAAATTCAGTAATCATCACGCGGCCCCGCTTCTGAGCATCGCTTTGGTTGTGCGGCACCCAACTTGAAACAATCCTCGCCACGTGAAGGTATACATGTAAAATTACGTAAACGCTTTCCAATATAATCTGCAATATGTTCTGATAAAACTCTGTACATATAATTCGACTATTCTCTTCAATTAAAATTTATACTGCTAGTACGTTTCCTTCCGTTAAAACCGCTCAAGCCACGCGGCCACTTCTTTCAACATCTCTCAAAGCTAGTCGACCATACTAAAATTTATTATACTAGTGGTATACGGTTTCCTTAGGAAGATCTTTATCCATAAATGTCATTTGAACTTTATTGAACGATTTATCCAGTTTAAGGAGGCATTTGAAATCGTAAAAAATCATCGCTAGAAAACGTTCCTTACGTAGATTCATTTTTCAATAAAACAGGATGTTTGAATTTAGTTCGTAAAATATATGGAAGGAAATTTGAAATTGGAACGATCATGTTTTAATTTTTTACCACGTTTTTAATAAGTCACTTTCTTGTTTATCGGTCTGTCGTTTCGGGTGGAATCTTCCAACTAAAATTTCGAGCATTTCCCGGTGAGATAAACTTGAAATTTTTAATCGAATAACAATGTAATAATATGAAAAAAAAAACATGATAATTCAAATTTTTTAGAACAAAATTTAAAAGTCATCACTTGTTTTAAAATCGTAATCTATACGTAGGGCGGACCCCCCCCCCCCCACTAGACGGAGTGATGACCTGGTAAGACATGCAAGAAGTCGATAGATGCAAGTGGTTCAGGACCGTGCTTTGTGGCATTCCTTGAGGGAGGCCTATGTTCAGCAGTGGACTGGTGAAGGGCTGTAATGATGATGAAATTTTTTGTATGTTTGAATAGATCCCAAGATGGTTTATTCACATTTGGACCTGTAAGATGGTGATGTTTTCGAGATAAAGAAATCATCTACATAGAGATACAGAAAACATCATTAGGATCTTTACATTAGGATCTCTAGTTTATCACTCAATTCAATTCAATTTATTTGCTATTCTTGTTGCATACATTTGGTCTTGATAATAAAAAGTAATTCAAAACAAGAACCCTGCAAGGGCATTTAAAATATTGGTTATTATTGTTACATCAACGTTATCGTATTATGTATAAAATTACCATTGTTATTTAATGAATATTTACAATTAAAATAATAAAGAGATCATAGATTGTGAACACCAAATTATTTATTCCTATTTCCTACTTAATCAATAATTAATATTATAAAAAGAAAAAGTACATATGGAAAGTATATAATTTAGATGTTTAGTTTTTAAATTTGGGAAAAATAAAGAAAAAAAGTTATTTTCATTTTTTTAAAGTAATTTTAATAAAAAAGTTTGTATCATTTTTGATACATTATGCATTAACGTCGTTTTTTGTACGGTAAGTTAAATAACTTTCCTACCTAACCGATTTTGTTGAATAGTTCCCAGACATAATATCCCTTTCAGATACATATGAGATAAAGAGGTGTGGAAATTGTGAAAGTAAACAATGTGGTTTACTTTGCGTGGGATAATCCTCAACAATTTTACAACAGTGTTCCCAACCACTCCCAGATATGGTTCGTTTTCCATCATAGGTTCATTATCTTTTCCTGTATAAATTATAATTTTGTATGCATACCCTACAAGAGAACATAGCATATAAAGTTTGAACCCCCCATTTGTGAGGTTTATTTGGGAGGTATTTATTGTTTTAGGAAGTGACCCATTTTCGATGCATAAATTTTTATGTGTTCATCTATGGAAAGCCTTTGGTCTATATGAATGCTGGAAACTCTTATTCAGATGTTCTACCACAAGTCGCAGCTTGTATAGTTTATCGTGGTTGGGGTTGTCTATAGGCAGATGTTTGGAGTTGTCATTAAAATGTAATATAGTTCAAAGTTTTTCAAATCTATATAATGTCATACTCTGTATAATTGGCATAATTCCGTATTTTTTATTCCAGTAAGCTCCTATATTTGGATGATGAAAAACTGACATGGATATTAATTCCCAAGTACTTTTGTAACTCTGATTTCGTGATTGGATATGGTCGGTCGGGATTTTTTTGGATTGAATTTTTATAATCTTATCTAAAAAATCAGGAGTAAAAAAATAACTGAAAAATTGATATGGACTTTCTAGGGCTATAACTTAGGGAGAATATTTTGTCTCGTTCAGAAAACGAATGCTATCTTCCCAAAACTCTGAGGAATGTTTCCTCCATTTTAGTCTAGCAGTTTCAATCGTAATACGACACCTGTTGGGAATATTTTGTGCAGAACCACTACATTCATTCACTAAGGGAGGATTATCATCATTTCGCAAATAATTTTTGTCATTTACAAGAGGTGGTACACCTTCGTCCCGGATTTGAGGCTTCTGGAACCCATTTGTTCTTCCCCGTGATTTACTAAAGCAGCACGAATTTAATCAATATTTGAGGGATAATCTAATGCATAATCATCAGACTCTGCTTTCTTCTCAGATAAAAGTCCACTTTCCAATATTGCTAAAAGGTCTTTAATCTCATCATCTTTTATTTTTCTTTTTTCCATGCTCCAAAAGGGAGGAAAAACATATAACAATCAGATAGCATACAAACCTACTATAATAGCAAAAATGTACAAACGGGACCTACTAACTGCATAATGTATCATTTTTGATACAACTAAAATTATCATTTTTTTTAATCAAACACCAGTAAAATTCACTTGAAATATGTGTTTAACAGTGAAACAATACTCTTACCTGTATTTTTAGTATTTTTCCGGGTCAGCTTTTGTGTTAAAATCACTCCAAAATAAATCAGTAAATATTTATAATCTCATGAAAAAGGAATTATGACAGACAGGAAAAAAGTTTTCATAGTTACCGCCAAATTATTTAGGAAATGGTCATCGATTACTTAAGCATTCTAAAAGATGATTAGGCAAAGGACATATTTAACATACGGTGTAGTTGTATGTACGTAGTTTAACAAAATTATGAATCGATAATCTCATCGTATCATTTTTGATACAATATGCACTTAAGGGTGCCTATTTAAATAACTAGTTTTTGATCTAAGACCTTAAGAAGACATAATTACTATTTTAAGTTATTGTTATCATAAACCTAAGAAAATCCAGTTTTTTTTTAAATAAAAAGAATAGACTAATTTAGTATTATAATAAAATCAATGTTGAATGCTATTTCTTTAAATAAATAAAACAATTAGATAACCTAACCTAAGCTTAACTTTTAACATAAACCTAAAGAAGCTCAGGTTTTTGATCAAATATTTATTGATTGATTTGACTATACTAACTCTATACATTTTCATTAAAGCATATTGAAAAATATACTTCCGCAATACGTATTTAACTTTTTAATCAATTGATGTTAAATATAACCCACATATGTTTACATTTAAAGATCTTGCTTGCCTTCGTTGTAGTCGTCAGACTTCTTCTCCTGTCAGTATATTTTGTACTATAACTTGTCTCGACTCGAAAAGCCTGCTTATTAATAGCGAATCCTCACGCATCGAACTCATGTCACAAATAATTAAAATGTATAATATTTTATTCGCGTTCCTGAGGAGCATTTGCATAAATAATATTATATTAGTGAGGTTAGTCAAAAACAAGAGTTACAGACAAAACACTTTGAATGTTTAAGATCAATTTTTACTTATTTCGAAGAACATTTGGTGCGTCGTAGTTTTAAAAATCATTTTAATAATACGTTGAATTTTAGTACCTTTTAAATTGTTTACTTTTTTATATCTGATGCGATATATTCGTCAAATGTGAACCACTTTAAACGGTTCTATTTGTTTACGCTAGATTTTTTTCCTGTGTCGTAGGGATCGTGAAGACAGTTTACATACATAAATTTCACAAGGACAAACATCCAGACCCAGAACAATTATTTATTGTTCTAACAAATATTTGTTCCATGCGGGATTCGAACCCGCGGCCGTTAGCGCTGCAACTTGCAAGCTTGCAAGCTTGCTTGCTTGCGTCGTGTAACCGCTGTTTTTAATTTTTTTAATCACTAAGACCATTTGCAGACTGGACTCTTAGATTTTTTGCGACAATTTCTACCCCAAGCTTAGAAAGCTCCTTGGCGAGCTGCTCCCTCCTCTCAAATTCTGTTCTATTTTAGTTTTTAAATAATTGTAAAGGAATAAGAAAGACAGGTGTCATGAGAAATCAGAAAAGAGAGAATGTATTTTGTTTTTTCCCGTAAATGTTTTCTAATATACCTAGTAATTTATTATGAAGACGAAGATGTTTTTATTTAAACTGAAATTTTAACTACGACGCGTTCTGCGCGTGAACATTGGTGTGTTGAACATTGAACCGTCACTGCCGATGCCAACGTTTTATCGCCATAAAACACAATATTAACGAAAGTGGCGAGATCGACACGCATCTTAGTCACATTAGTAAAGAAACAGTACGGCGGCAAAGCTTCTAAGGAGCTGTGAAAATTTTTACCTGAATTTGGTAGAACATAATGATTTCTTAAATTTACGCGAACACTACACACAGTTTTTTTAATATTAATTTTTGATCCGATTTACGCAAAACTTAATATTATATAATTAAAAAAATATATTATAATATATTAATATAATTAAAAAAATTAATATTAAAAAAAACTGAACGTAGCCGGACTAACTATGACATTGGGACGTCAAACATCTCAGTCCCCCCCGTGACCATGGGTACTGTAAAGCACCCTAAACGTCGGGATAATAATAAAAATAAATTAAAGTTATTAAACGCGGTAAAATCCGTAAATAGTAGTTTTATTCAATGGTTTTGGTAGAGTTGGCACAAAAGGATAAAATTAAAAAACAAAAAGTTTATCAGATTTTATTATAAACTTAATATTCAGATACTTTCTCACATTGACTGGAACTCGAACAAGCACCATCATTTGTCGGCAAGTTGAGTGATGAAAAAACATTTTAAATAAATACTGTACCGTACTTTTTTGGAAAACTTAACACAGGATTGTTCTGTATTGTTGCCTTTTTTATAATCAAAATGTTTTTAATAGAGATCCTTTTGTTCGACACCTTTTAACTACCCTTATCATCTGAAATAATAGTTTTAAAAAATGTGAACCTACGTATTTCTTTTATAAACGTAATTATTCATATATAAACATTATAAAAATAAATATTTAATCACTTATAGGTAGGCAGTTATTACAATTACTTTCAATGTTGAGGTATATGTATGAAGTACGAGGGTGGATTGAAAAGTACTCGGCCTAACCAAGAAAATAAACACATACTAAATCAGTTATATTTTTATTTTTCTACATAATCACCATCAAGTTCAATACACTTTTGCCACCTCCCCTTCCAAGCATTTAGACCGTTGAAAAAAAATGATTCTTCCTTAGAGTCAAAATATGCGTCTACAGCTGCTTTGACCTCGTCGTTTGTCGAAAATCTTTGACCTCCCAAGTGCTTTTTTAGGTTAGGGAACAGAAAGAAGTCTGATGGTGCCAGATCAGGTGAATACGGCGGATGCGGTAACAGTTCAAAACCACAGTTGTGAATTTCAGCCATTGACTGTACTGACGTGTGAACACGGGCGTTATCTTGATGAAACAGGACTTTTCTTCTGAGCATTCCTCGACGTTTTTCTTTTATTTCCTCTCGTAAACGACGTAGTAAGGTGCAGTAGTAATCAGAGTTTATAGTCTGACCCCTTTCAAGATAATCAATCATAATCACACCTTTCGAGTCCCAGAATACTGAAGCCATCACCTTATTTGCCGACAAAATCGACTTAGCCTTTTTAGGGGGTGGTAAACCAGGTCTTCTCCACTGTTTTGATTGTTGTTTTGTTTCCGGTGTACAGTAATTAACCCATGTTTCGTCCATAGTAACAAAACGATTCAAAAAATCATCTACATCGGCTTCAAATAACTCCAAACAGTCGCGTGAAATAGTCAATCGCGTCCTTTTTTGTTCAACTGAAAGCAGTCGCGGAACCCACCTCGCAGACACCTTGTGGAAACCCAACTCGTTGACAATGATGTTTTGAGTTCGTTCATAAGAGATGTCTATAATCTCGGCTATCTCTCTAATTTTAAATCTGCGGTCTCCCATTATTAAATCAAGTACTTTTTTAATATTTTCGTCAGTAGTTGACGTCGAAGGCCTTCCAGAGCGGGGTTCATCTTTCACACTCTCTCTACCACGCTTAAATTCTGCTATCCATTTTTTGATGAATGAATATGACAGAGCACAATCGCCTAATGTACTGACCATGTCATCATGGATGGCTTTTGATGATAGCCCCTTCTTATGGAGGTACGCTGCTCGATTTGCTCCATTCGCGGAAATTATGTCCGATTACTTTGTTAATAAATTTATAAAATCACAACTAATTATCGCACACGTTTCGAACTTCACACAATGAACTAGTCTGAACTGAACTAAATAATGTGCGTAGATTTGATTTTTATAATTGAATGGATCTGTGTTAGGCCGAGTACTTTTCAATCCACCTAGGTAATGTAATATGTAGATAGATATCTACCACATTAAAAATAATAAATTATAGTCTAACTTGCTACGTACCCAGTGAAGTCTTTGATACAATTAAAAAATTGATTGTTTGATTTGACTATACATTGACTTTATACATGAGGAACATGCTTTTTTCAATATGCTTTAATTAAAATGAATAACATTTTCATTAAAGCATATCGAAAAATATATTTCCGCAAGAAGCATTTAACTCAATAAAAATAATATACTTTTATAAGTTCTATTATTGTTCATACAAACAGTTTATTTATTTGACCGAATAATTTTTTAAAAAACAAAATTATTCTTCATATCACCATGAGTTTGAGCACTGGCTGAACCAGCTTAAAGCAATTCTCTCTGTACGTGATGAGCCGCCAGTGCTCACGCACACACGAGCCACAAGCTTGTATTAGTGTAAATATCATAGCGCGATTGTATGAAGCTTTGCCTCTGTACGGTAAAGTTTCTTTACTCATGTGTCGTAGATGAGGTTCCACGCTAACGGACCTTTGTGGTCCCATGGGATCCTCTGGGGTCCCATGCTGGATCATGTACAAAATGTACCTGTCACGCAAATAGTCACCAATAACACCTGCAAAGAGGGCATCTAATGGTCTGCCAAAACCCTCTAATTTCGTAGGAGTTGAAGGCATTGACGATGTCCAGACTTATCGTCAACGCCACACAACCCTAGGATAATGGCTGTTCCGACCATGAGCAGACGCACGATTAATTTTAATCTAAGGTAGAGAACTCCTGTAGAAACTCAAATGAGTAATCGGCCAGATCCCTACATCTAGTGGCGACCATCAATTATGCTTGCCGATATAAGACTGTTACTAGAAAAAAAATCCCTCCTTTTAATCTTTCTGCTACTTAAGACTCTTAACAACCTCAGCTCAAATTCTAGTCTCGCCGCCATTTCCCCGCGGTTCGCATGCTATCTACATAATCATGCTATCCACAAGCTCTGCCACACGCACGAAGTAACGGCGCAGCCGAGCTATTCAGAGGCAGGCCCACTCGCTAGTCTGTCCAAGTCCAAGCCCCGACTTAGGCACCGTTAGGTGTCGGTGCTTGGGATGCTGGTGCCGGGACGCCTTGTCAAAGCTCTCTCTCTCCCGGCCGCAACAACAGATCTTGTGTAGGTACTTCATTAAATTAAAAATATCGATATATATATATATTGCCGATATTTTTGTACATCGATATTTGATATCTATTTTCCAGACAGATCGACTTTATTAGGTGGACGGTGTGCTCCTTTGTCACCCTTATATACATACATATGTATATATATACATAGCAGCTTACATACATATATATATATATATATATATATATATATATATATATATATATATATATATATATATATATATATATATTATTTTTTGGCCCTTCACAAGTCCACTGCTGAATATAAAAGATGGATGCAGGTGGACCGTGCCTTGTGGAATACTGCAGAGTCGAACTGAATCCATCAATCGACCTCTCGGTGCAATTTGGACTTACCTACTCGGACTATTTGACCCAAGTAAACATACTTACAGCTTACAATAACCTCAAGTTAGTGTTCCCAAGAACTACTAGCATATGTGTGATGTGGACGTTACACACGATTTTTGTTTTGTCCATGTTCAACTTAACACCTATCTGTCATTGGGAGACACTATTGAGGTCATTAAGCATAGTGCTTAAGTCCTTCAGTAATTCTGCCATAAGCACTATATTGTCGGCAAATCAAAGGTGAGTGATGTACTCGCCGTATCGTATCCTTTCCATTCCAGTAGCTTGAAACCGTCTTACAAAGCAGCGATAAAGAGTTTTGGAGATATAACGTCACCCTGTCTTACACCTCACAGCAGTTGGATAGGTTTCGTACTCTGGTTCTGTGTTCGGATAGTGATTGTAGAGCCCTACTGTACAAACACTTCAGCACTTCGACATACCGACAGTCAACTTGGCACCGCTGAAGAGACTGTAGCATCGCCCAAATTTTGACAAAGTGGCAGATTGTCCTCTTCGGACTTCTGTACAATTTGCAGAAGGGAATTTGCCAATTTCGGAAATCGGCTTGTTCCGGAGACTGGAAGTTGTCTGCGTGTGAGACGATTCATAATGACTCTCGAAAACAGCTTGTAAACTCGGCTTAGAAAGGATGTCGGTCTGTAGTTCTTCAAGAGGGCATTGTCACCTTTCTTGAAGAACAAGACCACCGCACTTCTGCTCCACGCCTCGGGAGTAGTGCCTCCATGGAAGACGGAGTTAAATAGCTTCTGAATAACTTCAAGTACCAGTTTTCCACTCGCGTTCAGAAGCACCGCTGTAATTACATCTTCACTTCATTTTCCATCTTTAAGGTGCTGGATATCCATTCTCATCTTACTCAGACTGACATCCAGGATGTCATCGGAATAGTGTCGGATAATACTTGATCTTAGATCGCTACTCATACTTGCGTGAGGCTCTAACGATGACGTGCATAGCTGCCCATAGAACCTCTCAATCTCACTCACAATCTTAGGTGTCCCGGAAACGATGCTGCCATATTCGGTCTTCAGCTTCGATACTTAGCTCTTTCTAGCAGACTTTCTCTCTCTGGCATCATATTTCATGATCTCTGGTAAAGACTTTGGAGCCCTGGTTCCACTCGATCGCTTATTCAATATGAGCTGTACTGAAGTTGCGTAAGTCCCACCGTATGCATTTAGAGATCTGTCTATTCTGTTGCTTGTATGCTGTTAAATCTGATAAAGACTGGAGCTTCATTTCCCGTCTAACAGCCATGGTATGAGGAGCGTGATCGGAGAGTTTTTTGTTCTTCTGCGAGTTGTCTTACGGATATATCAGTTAATATATGTATATATATATATATATATATATATATATATATATATATATATATATATGTATACAATAGAACCTCGATAAGATAAACACCAAGGGAAATGTTAAAATTAGTTACTGAATTAGTCTATTTACCTACTCTATGGGTTTATATTTCTACTTGCAAAGGTTCTTTTATAAGCTCTAGTTAGAAATTATGTACTCACATAGATATACGAGCTAGGTTAAATGCAAATGAAACTTTTAAATGTTACATATGTACATACGTCCTCTATTTTAGGTTTAAAGATACATACATTTATTCAAGTTTATTTTATTGTTCATAAAAAGTCGGCAATTTGTTTTTTGTTTCAAACAATTTACACTTTCTATATCAATTTTATTTTCAATATTAAATAAATAAGAGACAATATCATCCCCTGTGTTCCTGCGTTGCTCTATGAAAGATCGTAAAAAATCTCTATAAAAAAGTTAATGATACAATTAAGTTACTGTACCTAGAACTTAGTGTATTGTTTATATTTGGAACCATTTGATAATACCCGTATAAGCAATAACAATGCTCTACAGGGAACCTTTATAGTTTCCACATTCATTTAAAATGACTCAGCGATAGATGATTGAAGTTGCAAAGGTCGTCTTCGTTACATCTTTGAGTTACTGAGGTGCGACGCCCAAATTATTCGCTTAAGTTATAGATGGTATGTATGTATCAAAAATATGTATAAGGTTAATACATAATTTATGGTAATTTAAGAACATATTAGAGGTCGAAGGTTCGATGATATTTATTCATTTCTGCTTTATTATTTGTTTTTAAATAAAACTAGTTTATTTATTCGATTGTCTAACTAATATTCACTTCCTTTATTGATATATCTGAAAGACTATTTATGTCAACGGAAGCTGTTAAAGATGGAGTGAAATAAACTCATTTTATTTTAGAGCACTGAGAAATTATAGCCGCAAAGAGCAATAACTAGACCAATTACTTTTGTCGAGCACCGCAGTCTGTTATCGCTATGAAAGAAATATTATAAAGTCTGCTCATAACCACAAATCCTACAATCGTCTATTTTTAATAGCACAACAAACAAGAATTAGGTGTTGCATCACAATTAAGTAATAAAATGCTTAATTTAAATAATATAACTTTAACGAAAATTTTTTTATTTCTAAAACTTAGGGGTGGACCACCATTAAAGCATAATCTGTTTAATGAAAAAAGAATCATCAGAATTGGTTCGTAATCTGCGAAGATATCGCGTAACATACAAAATATAAAAAACATACTCTCGAATTGAGAACCTCCTCCTTTCCGAAGTCGGTTAAAATATACTTATTTACCTTCCGCTGGACAAAGAGCTTCATTCATTTTTAGAGGACTTTGGAACAATTACTCCTCTGCGCTGCTCCAGTGCGTGCTGGTGGACTTCGCAATTACCGTTACCGTTACATCCTATAAAAGTCCACGGCCTCCTCCATAGATTTCCATATAGCTGGCATATTTGTTATAGTTTCCACGCTTGGCAAAAGGACTAGCAACCACAGTTTTTTTATTTTTAGTCGCCATTAGGAAGACGCTGCGGCCCATCTCGCGATTTGTTACCTTCTGTCGCCTCTTACGACACCCACGGGATGACACCGGGCAGTGGATATTCTTATACCGCCACTACACGGTAGATTCACAATGTCCTCAAAATATTGGCGGCATGACCTCAGACACACAGGTTACGATGTGTACCTTCTATGCCTAACACGTGATAATTCAATTTTAAAAGTAGAAAATTTTGATATAATAATTATTAATATGCAAATAATTAAATAAAAAACCACTGATACATGGTTTTGTGAATTAATATAGTACGTTATAAACTGATAAGCTTTTATTTAAATGTAACTTATAAAATATAACTTTTAAAATATACTTCTGTAGTAATTAAAATACCACCGCGTGGTACAAGAATCCATCACTTCTGTTTATCTTGAACAGAAAGCGAAATAACAAACTTGAAATTTATTTCTGACATTCTGGCTGCCTATCGTGTTGATTACAATATCTCACACGTTTGTTTACAAGCTTTACAGCTGTACGTCGTAGCAGTAGCACGGCGAAAGAAGTAAGGTTCGATTTCTTTACTCCTGTGGCAGTAGGTTATAATAAGCTGACGATAACGATAGATAACTCATAAATACCTTCTGTGTACTAAATATCGGGAATTCGTCAATAAAAAAAAAATACAAATTATTCATCTAAATTTATTTTATCGCCTTCAAAGTAGGCCCCATCGCTTGCAATACAACATCTCCAACGCTTCACCCGGTCTTCCATACATTTTTCATAGGCTATTTGTGGTATGGCCTTTAGCTCATTCAGCGAATTTTTTGTTATGGCTTCTATCGACTCAAAACGTTTTCCTCGAAGTGGTAATTTTAACTTGGGAAATAAAAAATTAAAATTAAATAATTAAAGAGATGGTAAGAGGAAAATTGCCTGGTTATGATGGTCTCAGCATCGAACACTTCAGATATGCTGGGGTGCATCTTCCGCGAGTTCTTTCACTATTTTACAGCCTGTGTTTGGGTCACTCTTACTTATCCGAGCCACTGACGAGGACTATTGTAGTACCCGTTGTTAAAAATAAAACTGGGGACACATCCGATATTGGTAATTACCGACCTATCTCGCTTGCAACCACTGCAGCCAAGGTGTTTGATAGTGTGTTAAATGAGTGTCTCAATAAATACGTACTAATAAACGATGCACAATTTGGGTTTAAGCCGAATTTATCGACGGAGAGCGCCATTTACTGTTTGAAACACACTGTCAAATACTACACCGTAAGGCGGACGCCGGTGTATGCGTGTTTCCTCGACTTATCGAAAGCTTTTGACCTGGTCTCATACGACATGCTGTGGGGCAAGTTGAGGGACGCGGGTGTGCCGGCGGAGTACATGGCTCTACTAAGATACTGGTATGCTAACCAGCGTAACCAGGTGAGGTGGGTTGGAGCTCTGTCGGAAGAATACAGGCTGGAATGCGGTGTAAGGCAGGGTGGCTTAAGCTCTCCACTCTTGTTCAACCTGTATGTAAACCAACTGATTGAACGACTTAGCAGCACACGTGTTGGCTGCCACATCGATGACATATGTGTCAACAACATAAGCTACGCTGACGACATGGTGCTGCTCAGTCCTTCTATAGCAGGACTGAGGAAACTGCTTTCTATCTGCGAGTCATATGCGGAGGAGCATGGCCTTGAATACAACTCAAAAAAGAGTGAAATATTAGTATTTAAGGCACCGAAACGGAAGCCACGACATGTGCCACCCGTATGTCTCGATGGTGTACCTCTCAAAGTCGTACAGAAGTTCAAATATCTCGGTCATATAGTTACAAGCGACCTAGGAGATGATGAGGATATTGAACGAGAGCGCAGAGCGTTGTCGGTAAGGGGCAATATGCTTGCCCGCAGATTCGCCCGGTGCACTGCAGACGTGAAAGTAACTTTATTTAAGGCGTTCTGTCAGTCTTTCTATACCGGTGGTCTGTGGGTGACTTATACGCGCCGGACCTACAGCGCCCTGCGTGTTCAATATAACAACGCTTTTAGGATGCTGTTGAGGCTGCCGTGGCGCTGTAGTGCCTCTAAAATGTTCGCAGACGCACACACTAATGACTTTTTCGCCATAATGCGTAGAAAAGCAGCGTCTCTCCTGCAGCGCTTACGTACCAGCAACAATAGCATCCTAAGGGTAATTGCTGCCAGGCCTGACTGCCCCATAATGCACCACTGTATGACGGTAGCTATTGGGCGAAAAAAAAATAATTTGTTCATAATTCACATTAACAACAATACTAACTTAGAAGTTAAGGAAAATTGTTACTAACATACTAACAATCTATGGATGTTCCTTACGTCTGAAATAAACACTTATTAAAAAAAAGTCAGACGGAGCCATATCAGGTGAATACGGTGCTTGGTCGAGAACTTCTGTTGAATTTTTCGCTAAAAACTCTTTCACTATAATGGCTGTGTGTGATGGTGCATTATCATGGTGCAGCATCCATGAGTGGTGTTGCCACAAATCTGGACGTTTTCGGCGGATACTCTCACGCAAACGCTTCATGACGCCTAAATAATATTCTTTATTCACTGTTTCTCCCTTTGGAAGGAATTCGGAGTGAACCACACCACGGTAGTCAAAAAAAACTGTCAGCATCACCTTGATTTTGGAGCGACTTTGCCGCGGTTTTTTGGGTTTCGGCTCGTTTTCGAGACGCCATTCTGAAGACTGTTGGCTTGTTTGCATGTCGTACTCATAAACCCATGTCTCGTCGCCAGTTATTATACGTTTCATAAAGGTCGGATCCGTAGAAGCTCGGGAAACCATGTCTTCAGCGACATGCTTTCGCTGCGCTCTTTGAACAAAATTGAGCTGTTTTGGAACTAGTCGAGCGGCGACGCGTTTCATGCCTAAAATGTCAATGAGAATGTTGTGGACGGACTTAAAAGATACGTTCACCTCACTAGCCAACTCTCTCAGACTCATACGTCGATTTTCGAGCACTAGCTTCTTGATTTTGTCGATGTTTTCTTTGGTCGTAGCGGTTGAAGGTCTACCAGAACGAGACAAGTCTACTACTACTTCTCGGCCTTCTTTAAAAGCCTTATACCATTCATAAGCCCTTGTTTTCGATATACACGATTCGCCGTAGGTATTTCGCAACATTTTTAGTGATTCACCACATGAAATATCATTCGAAACACAAAATTTAAGGCACACTCTTTATTCAACAACATTTTCCATTGTAAAAATCGCCGAGAACTCAAAACTATGACCAACAAAAAGTGTAGTTTAAAACAAATTAAATGACAGATCCCGCTCAAACTTTGCGCGCTAAATCAGTACAGTGCTACCAACATGCAGTAAAAAAATTAGAACGACCTCTTTTACGCGGGTCTTTTTATTGACATATTCCCGATAGTTTTTACACAAAGTAGTATGTTTTGCCAATTGGTAAGTTAATTTTACTACTTTTTAGTATCTGTGCTGGATTGTGTTCGACCTTCCTATAGCCGCCTAATTGTGTCATACCATTATCACCATATATACGTGTCGATAGGCGCAATCTACGATTGTGACAAAAGTTTTCCTTCTTCGCACGACTTTGTTGTGAAATCGGGTACTATCAGCAATTTTATTTTACCGGTACGACTCGGAGATCTTTGAGATGGGAGCCTTCTCCTTATTAAAGACCGACAGTGCATCTGCAAATATACAGTACATAGTTATTCATGCAGCGGTATTCACTAATCATTAGGTGAACTACATGCTCCTGCACCACTTCTTATATTAAAAAATATTGAACTCGTGCACCCAGCATTCTTCTCCAGTGCAAATTAGTAATATAAAATCTTATAAATTTTATTCAAATGCATATCAACCGCTCATTATGTTTGCTAATTGATAGCAATAAACACGCGTACGGTTAATTTAATCAGATTATGATTGTTGAGCATTAACAGCTGTCTACTCTTATATATCTCTTATATGACAATGTATCTATTAATAGATACATTATTACTGTACTAATTACAACGCATAATATGTTTAATATTACACATATCTATTTGCAATACACATATAGACGACTGCATTAAGAGCCTTCGGTTTATCAGACTAATTAGTCGTTTGAATGGCATTACTTAAATTTGAATTCTTTAATTTTTTCTTAAATTATAATAATCATGTCCTTCAGACCGAGTTTAGAGTCAGTCTCAACGGAGACTAGCCATATGTACAAGACAGTATTACAGTGCAGGCGTGTGTATTCGCATACACACTGCTCGCATGCACTGGTGCGCTCTCTATTCCCTCACTCTCATAGTCCGGTGGGAGGGCAATCAGACACGACCGAAGAGAGATCAGGGTTGGTTAAGAGTACTCTTAATTTGACCCATCTTCACTATATCACCAATTTGATCGATAAACTTTTATCTAAGGCGTCCTTTGCCGAATCTGACACTCACTTCTGCGACATAAATTTGCTTTCTCGGTCATTCTATATTCATTTATTTTACGCCTTCAAACCACTAAAGCATTTCTTTCGTTATTCCAATGACAAATTCTTCTTGCAAACCACACTTTTCTCATATCACGTAATTTCTCGCCCCATCATTTACGGTTATCCCTTACATACATCTTAAAAACTGCATTCCTTCAGTTTTTAATCTCATGGTTCATCTGCCACATCCTGTTCTTTGTGTTGTCTGGAAGAAATTGCTATACATCAATAAGACCGTCTTTCTGCTGCTTAGTATTTGTTTATTTTGTTTTATGTTGATCTATCCATGGTGTATAATAAAGAGTATTTGTTTTCCAGTCCCAGTTCTGAGCTTATCGCATCTTGGACATATTTTTCTATCACCAGTTAGCATAAATTTGTTTTGATAATTTACATTAGCATTATAGAGTATTCGGTGCCAACATACAACATTCGACACAACATGTTATTGAATATTTTAGTTGATGCACTTTCATGAAATAATTAATAATAAAAAACCATAATTTAGAATTAATAAAACTAGGCAGGCTGTACGTTATACGCACAGCCAATAAAGACGAGTGCATGAATTTAAGTCTCACGATGAAAGCAATATCGTGTTCAAGGTGACCCAGTGTACTCTTAGGAATCTTTTTAAATAGTTATAAGAACATTTTTGTTCGTGTATTTAATTGGTTAAAGAAGGTCTCTCGAATCATCTATATATACATAGTTACAATACAAGGTCAATTTATTTTAATAACAACTGCGTTTATTAATGTTGCTTACATAATATCCTACATTGAAAAAGTGTCGTTAGTCTTCTTCTTCGTCAGCCCGTAAGAGTTTATTGCTGGACACTTTTTTGTTCATTTATTTCATTAGTTGAAAAAAGTCTCTCGAATCGTCTATATATACATATTTACAATACAAAGTCAATTTACTTTAATAACAACTGCGTTTATTAATATTGCTTCCATAATATCCTACAGTGAAGAGTGAAAAGTGTCTTTAGGTCTTCTTCTTCATCAGCCCGTAAAAGATCATTGCTGGACATGGCCCTATTTTTTAGCCTCCGCATCTGCACGTAATAATTAAGGATCGTAGAACCGGACGTCTCGTACGTTTGAAGGTGCTCCCCGTCACTGCTGTGGGTATTTTAGTCCTGACGTAAAGACATAGTCCCCATCTTTCGGAAAGCCATAAGACTGGACATTGCACATAGTCGCATCTTACAATATCCACGGGTTGAAAGGTTTGATAGCTCCTCTTCACCATGCGGTAGCGGTTTTTAAATATTTGTTTTGTGTTTGTGAGTGATATTTACGCGATTATCAAAAAAATGTACGACATGTATATTTTACCATTGAAATAGTCTATGGACAAATCCTTCGACATTATTAGGACATAAGTAAATAAATTATTTACTTATTATATAAAAATAGGTACTTAAAATTCTACACAATTACAATGAAAGCCTTTTGTTTAGTAACAATTTATTAGTCTGCATGTACCAAAAAGAAAACAAAGAACTATCATAAATTATAATCACAGGAGCCCTTAATTAAAAATATCGTTTTTCTTTTAAGTAACAGTTACAAGTACGCTCACAGTCTCAATTTAAAATAGAGACTTTAGCTCGCTACAGAAGAGCTTTTAGCCCTGAAGCCTTATTAGTATAAAATTTTAGAGTCATCGTTGTGCTACTGAAAACAGTGCTTTAAGTATTGGTGGGTAAAATGCGTCGAAACGCCTGTTCGATTTTAACATGAATATCTTGTTATTTATTCGTAAACATTTACCTTAGTCGATATTAATAATATTACCTACTACAACTAGCCACCTCTGCAAACATTGCTCTAATTTTTTGCCACTCCAAATATTGTAGCGTAAAATATATTGTTAACAACTCACCATGCTAGGATTGGTATCGTGTTATCAGGTCGAGTATCCTGTACAGAATTTGTGATCTTTGCTCTGAACCAAAATATTCAATATGTGTATAATATCAATAGGTCTTTTTTGGTCCATTAACATAGAATTTATATAATATGACTACAACGTCACTTTTTAATGTATAAAATCTTTTCTCTGGCTTTCTTGCAATCTGTGGGAGTGATTTCGTAAATATGAATGAAATTGTGTAACAGGAAGCCGTGGGGAAGTGCGCGCTATTTGGTTTGACTAATGAGCGCGCGTGGTGGTAGAGTTGGCCGTCAGACCAGAAATCAGAAAACCATTATGCGAGTGGTTGGCCACATATTATAGTTATAAATATATTGTCTCCAATCTCTCTCAAATTGAACAAAAGTAACTATTTTCGATAAAAAATTGCATTACTCTTATATCAATTAAATAAAATAAAATTCTGATCATTAAAAATAATACCTGAATCATTATTTTTTTCAGGATATAATGTTACTCGTAATGTTACTTCTTAACATCAAATGCTACTACTGTAAGAATCAAGCGATCCGTACATGTTTTATTTAACCTCACCATGTTATTTACTTTATAAACAAAATATCATGATGTGTGAGAACTTTTAAAATTTTTTTATTTCTTTTGTTGTTTACAAACATTAAATACTTACTAGGTACTTTTGAGCCCTGTAAATTGTGGTTCGGGAAATTATTGTTTTTGATTATATTCTTGCAACTAAAGTCAAAGTAAAGAAATACCTTTGTGCATATGAATTATTAATATTATATGAATATAAAGTAGTAGTATAGGATAGGGTAACAAACTAGTCCTAAAAACTGACTAGGGCACACAGTCCACCTGATGGTAAGTGGTTACTGCGGCCCATAGACATCTACATCTATCCTCGATTACAAATCAAAAAGCAGATGCGTTGTCACCCGTAAGGACTAAGATGGAATGCCTCGTTTCCGGTAAAAGGGGTCTCCGGTTCTCTACACTCACCATACGAAACACAGCGGCATTAAGCTACTATTTGACGCTGGTATTCTGTAAGAGCGTGGTCCTTCCTGGTCGAGCCGACCCATTCGTGCTACAACTATATTACTAATACAACTACAGCATGGCTCTACCACGCATAAAACGGATTATCTACAGCACACTGTAATGAATAACTTTAAAGTACGAATACATACTTCGTGTAGAATTCAGGTAGAAGATTCAGACATTAAATTTTTCCAATTTTAGCAGCTAGCTATTCATGAGTTATTTCACAGTTAGCCGCTTTCTCGTTGCCAGGCGTATTCCTACATTGCTTTAGCGTATTCGTCCTTAATATTATAATAGATATTATAGATATAATAAGATTAACAATATATTCTTATAATACAATAGATATAGTTTTTACCTAAAACAGTGTGTACAGTTTTGTTTAAGTTTCATACAAAAGCTGATCGGTTTTTTTAATAACCTCAATTAAACTGGTAGGTGTTTCTGTCATTCTTCACATCAGCTGTATGTTCTTTAAAACCCGCGTTAAAGAACGTATAGCTGATGTGAACAATCGACGCTCCGGGAAGTCTGCAGTCTGTGAACACGTACAGGATCGCCCCTGTCACTACATCAGATTTGATAGACCACAAATCCTCGCTAAAAACACCGATTCCTTCCAAGGATGATTTGCGAGGCTATGGAAATCAAAAAACATCCTATTTTCAATAGAGAAGATGGCTGGGTGCTACCGTCTGCTTGGGATCCTATAATAAATAAAATTAAATCCTAACCCAAGCATACAACTGCAAGACTTCAAGATACCATAAGTTCATACTGTGTAGATCGGAACAAAAGTTAAATTTTAATCTATGGTAACCGCGGTTAACTATGACATCCGGACGTTGAAACATCTCAGTCCCCCCCCCCCTCGTGACCATGGGTGCTGTAAAGCCTTCGAAACATCGGGTATTTAAAAAGGTAAATATACGCGATAAAATCCGTAAAAACTAGTATTATTTCAATGTGTATTGTTAGCGTAAATGTAAGAAATCATAACTCAAGCAGTTTAAATTTCTACTGAATGCAAATTTATACTCACCTAAGTAGCTACGTTCATAGTTTCTATCAACATTTGTAAACATATTTTGGGTAAATCAAGAAATTATAAAACTACATGAGGGCAGGTAACTTAAATTTTAATCTAACAAACATAATATTTAAATTTTGACTTAAAACATTTCACTTTAAACTGTTACTCCACACTTTGATGATACGTTAATGTCGTAAATAGGGCAACAAATTTCAACAATAAAGCGAGGCGCATCGTAGTCTTTACAAACGTAATAGGCCCCACACTATTTGAAGATTTTATGTGAGCGATAACGGGGAATTTATCCCGCTTCTGATCTCGGAAATACATCAGGAGATTAGTTGTTAAAATTAATAATAGTGTGAGAGCGGGTGTTCAACTTGCCCTCCTGTATGCGCAATTAATCATTATCGGCATTAAAATAGGGTACTGCAATATACATTCCATATAGAGCAATTACAGTTCGACAATATCGTAATGGTACCCACTGACGATACGTCCATTAACCCAAATGGAGTGGTAATCGTCCAAAATCGTACCGTGAATGGTAAAAACATATTCCATTTGGATGGATTTCATCCAGCTCTGAATTTCCAAACGGATTGAAATCCATGCATCCAGTCCAAATGGACGTCATCCACGGTCGTACGTCAATGTCAAAAACGTGAACCACGCCAAATGGAAGCAGTCCGAATTGACAGTGAATGGGCGAACCGGCAACCATTTTTTGGACGTTATTGTACATACATACATACATAAACACTCACGCCTGTCACCTAGAGGGGTAGACAGAGACTACAGACTTCCATTTGGCACGATCCTGACACACCTCTCTCGCCTCCTTCACATCCATACACCTACGCATACATGCTCGTCGGTTAAGGGTACTCCTAATTTGGCCCGTTTTCAATAAATCGCCAATTTGATCGATAAATTTTCACCTAGAACGTCCCTTTCCGACTCTGCCATTCATTTCTGCAACATAAATTTTCTTTGTCACCCTTTCCTCATTCATTCTTTCCACATGACCAAACCACCGAAGCATTCCTTTCTTAATCCTGGTCACAACATCATCTTGCAAACCACACTCTTCTTACACAATTTCTTACCCTGTCGTTCAGATTTAGCCCTAACATACTCCTTAAGGACCGCATTTCTACTGCGTTGATTCTACTCTCGTGCTTCTTCTGCCAAACTCAACTTTCACTACCATACGTTAAAGTAGGGACCAACACAGCATTGTGAATTGCCATACGTGCCTTTTTTGACACATTTTGACTCTTCACAATAGAGTGCAGGGCCCCATTTACTCTATTCTTCTATATTATTACGTTATTGTATCAGTTAATGTTTTGGTGTTGATGGTGGTACATGTGCTCTGTTTGTCAAACATAAACTGTGTATTGGATTAAAAATATTTTTATTATATAAACTATGGGCTGTGATATGGGTGACAAACGAGTACACAGTCCACATGATGTTAAGTTGACACTGTAGCCCATAGACTGAATCTGTCATCGAATAAGATTCAAAATGTAAATACATTGTCACCCCTCCTTTTTTACACTCAGCATACGAAACGCAGCAGATTTAAGCGGCTATTATATGCTATTTTGTGAGATCGAGGTCCTTCTTCATTCGAGCCGACCCATTTGTGCTACAGCCATAATATAGATGCAACGTTGCTCTACCACGTATAGTTATAATGAAAAATATCCACTATTATTTTAATTTCTACCTCAGTCAACAATATTGTTCCACCATAATCTATACCATATCTAGAATGGCAGTGACAAACTAGCACACAGTTCACTTGGTGGTGGGTGCTGTGGCCTATAGACATTTACATGTAATCTCAATTAAGTATCAAAATATAGATGCGTTGTCATCTTTGAAGATTACGATGGATTACTCCGTTTAGATTTTTTGTCTTTTTTATGAAATACTATTTATTTAGAATATGTTCTCTCCCGAAAACACCCAGCAGCCTCTTTCTGAACCATAACGGAATCACAGAAGGCGGCTAAAGCCCTCCTCGCCGAATCTCTACTCAGCACGCTGACACGACTGCTGGCGGGGAAAGATTGTGACCGATTCGGCTTATCAGGACCGTCCGCTTCCGTTCCCACGCTTGATATGTTGCCAGCGAATGGGATGCAGAGTCGCGGTCTTGCTCACCAATGTGGAAACAGGTCACCGTCGCTTCACGTCCGATCTTAGGCAAATAATCACTGAAGCACCCGTTCCCGGTATGTGTAAGTCTGTAGGTAAGTCTTCCTCTTTGTCGATGCATCCAGGTTTCAAAGTGGGGCAGGATTGCTTCAACAACGCGACTGCGCCCATAACACTCTTCAGAGAGACGAGCGCGCCACGTTTCAAATGCGTTAAGTCGTTCCTGCCGCTCCTTCGAACACCACATATGGCTCGGCCTTTTTTTATTTTCTTATAGAATAGGGTGACAAACGAGCACGCAGTCCACCTGATGATGAGTGGTTGCTGCGGCCCCTAGACATCTACATCTATCCTCGATTACAAATCAAAATGCAGATGCGTTGTCACCTGTGGGGACCAAGATGGAATGCCTCGTTTCCAGTAAAAAGGGTCTCCGGTTCTCTACACTCACCATACGAAACACAGCAGCATTAAGCTACTATTTCACGCTGGTATTTTGTGAGAGCGTGGTCCTTCCCCGGTCGAGCCGACCCGTTCGTGCTACAATTATACTACTAATACAACTGCAGCATGGCTCTACCACGTATAAACTTTAACTTACACTCTCGCATCCATGCTCGCCAGTATGTCCATAAGTGGAAAGCGAGCCAGGACTATCGTCGCCTCAAAGGATATCGTGCAGTAAACTACAGGACTCCTAGGCACAAAAAAGTGCCCCATTGACTAGAAAAAAGATTCCTTGTCGTGGTAAACAGTTAGTAGTTTCAAATATCAAGCACGGAATAGATACATATTATTGAAAGCCATCAATGTGATCACAATAGGCCAACAGATACCGTCATAAATGAAAAAACTAACTCGACGTATAAAGAAGAAAATTAATATAAAATTATACAAAAACTGAACGAACGAATCAGGTAATATCATAAAAAATTACTCTTACAATTCACTATTTATTTTTAATTATTTTTCTAATTAAATTAGCTTTTTCTTCATAATATTTTCTATACCTAATAAAGAAAAAACGTTCAAATGCCACTTCAAGAGGACAATTTATGAACACGCTTAGCGAAAAAATCGCTTTATTAAGAGAATAATTCATGAAGGCAGCCTTAATGGAAATATTCAGCAAATATTTCACATCGTATGACATAAAAACGTCCCTTGGTGTAAAATAAACATATACCTAAGAAATATTTCTTTTTAAAACAAAAACAATGAAAGTCTTTTTTAGAAAAACTTTTATATTTTTGTTATTTATTCAAATTTAGACTGTAATCCGATACATACCAAATTACCAAATGTCCCATTGTTTTAACCAAACCTTTCTCGCTTTCTCTGCAAACCTCCTCATATTTCCTTCAAGTAAGTAAGTAAGGGAGAAGAAAAGAGCATGCACTAGATTACCGCGACGGTTATAATTTTTTTTTGGAAATTTCCATAGTTACGTATTGCAACACAAACACACGCAAAAGAAAATTTATTAATGGAATCTCTTACGCTGACGCGAAGGCTTATTTTGATATTTAGAAGCCAATATTTTGTCCCGTAATTCTTTTGCAGTGATATTCAATTAACAGAAATTCCCGAAAATATTAAAAAAATATACATATACCTAATACAATAAAATTCAAAATGGTTAAGGAAAACAGCATTTTCACTAGAGGGTATTTATTATATACGACTGCTAAGACGCCTGTCGCGGCATTTACGGCAAATATTTCTGGCGAAAAATAAACCTATTATTATTATTTTTTGTTTATTTTTTTATATAATAAGGGTGACAAACGAGCACACCGTCTACTTGATGGTAAGTGGATACTGACGTCCATAGACATCTTCATTTATTATCGATTAAGCACCTTATAAAGATTAAAGATCTTTAAAACTTCGATACATTAAGAACTCTTCAGAGCGTGCTTAATTTCAACACCTATTACATTGACTGATTATATGAGTAATGTTAACATGGTTAAAAGGTGAAACTGTCCTTTTGCGAGGTTAATTTATCAAACAATAACGATGCTCGTAATGTTTTTGACCACATTATGTACTATCAAGTGGACAATACAATGATCTAAATTAATATAGAGTAAATATGGTTTCACTATATAAGTTCGCATAAAAAAAAATAATTTTAAATAAATTTAACATTAAAACATAGCTTAATGAAATTATTTTGAAACGTTCACATACACAATTACAAAATATTACCCTAAAAGTTTATTTATATTTATAAACTTTTAAGGTCTTAATATACATAGTATTCAATATGTCAATATATGTGCAATCTTTACGTTCCTTTAAAAAACTACTTAAGGAGTATTATTTGAAGTTCCCGTCATAATAATAAATTATATGTATTTCCTCTTTTCATAAATACTTGATTTTTTTGTTAAATTTTCTCTGCAGTATATATTTGAATATATTAAATTAAAATTATTGTACACATATATATATATATATATTCATTAAATGTATATATATATATACATATATATATATATATATATATATATATATATATATATATATATATATATATATAATTATTGAATATTCTATATATTATTAATATATTTTTATAAATATTATTTTTAATAATATTTTTTTCCTGTTTATTTCATATTGCACGTTGCACCTATCCTGTTATGTCCTGTTATGTCTTTTATGTCTGTTGTTTAAAAATACATATTGAATACTTACTAGTAAGTAACAACTAACAACCCCTACTCCTGGCCTACGACCCCAAAAGTTCCATCAGATTTTGAAAGGTCCATTCCCTCGTGGGATTATTAAACCTTGTCAAATACAACACTGATTCCTGATTAAAATAAAACCACAATAATTTTAAAAAAATATACCAGTGTCTTTAAGTTATCATCGCACATTGGCTTGATCGTGAAATAATTTTTTTTAAAGCCAGCATACAATCTTAAGCCGCGCCCGCCCCGCTGCACGCTCATCGCCCGGTTTCTGCCAATTACTATTCAACGCCTCTTTTCACCTTTAAATAACCAATGAAAATGTTGCTATGTATGGGCTATAAAGCAAATGTTACATCGCAAGTGAAAAAACATTATTCTTTAAAATATTATTACATTAAAATTTGCCAAGCTCAAATATTTTCAATATATTCACTGTGATCCGCGCAAAGCTATAAAATACAATTCAATTTCCTTGCGATTGCTACAGAAATGCTATATGTAACTGTCAATATAGCAAAATACAAATATCCAAATTGCTTTTAACGTTCGTGATTGTCGTAAGAGATTATTAAACAATTAAAACAGTCATTTTACCTGGTGGTCTATAAAATAACTTATATACACCATTTCAAGAGCTGTTATGTGGATATTATTAGATTTTTTTCCTTTAGAAGTGCTATATGTAACTGTTAATATAGCAGAATACAAATACCCAAATTCCTTTTAACGTTCATGGTTGTCGTAAGAGATTATTAAATAATTAAAACAGTCATATTACCTAGTGGTTTATTAATTATAGCACCGATTTCAACAGCTGTTATGTGAATATTTTTTTTGTATTTAGTTTATATTTAGATTGAAAGATGACCTTATCACAAAAATTGATAGGGGCGTACTCCGATAGTTTGGGCACGTTGAGCGAATGAGTGAGGTGACGAAAATATATAGCGCGAAAGTAAATATTAAAAGGTGTCGAGGTAGACCGAGACTAACTTCGAAGACCATGTGAGCAAATTACTCGAAGAGGTCAAGAGTACTCGGATACCTAGACGTGCATGTATGAAGAAGATAATGAACCTGAAAGAAGGGAAAGAGGTATGTAAGGATCGTGACACTTGGCGATCTGTTCTCTCTGGCTACCCCGTTAGGGATTGTGCGTGAAGATAAGTAAGTAAGTAAGTATTTAGTTTTGAAACAGTTTTCGCTTTTATGAAAAACTCAATAATTTAACCCTTTTGAGTGGTCTAAGGAATATCACAAGCTCCAGATAATAATTATAATCTCTAAATTTTAAGTTACTCGTAAATATAATTTTCTGCTTTTTATTTTTTATTCGTTCCTATTAAAACTCAACGTCTTAAACTTTTAAGGAACCAGATTAACGATGACGTAATTACAGATATAACTCAGAAATAAAGTTAAGAAAGTACAGTCTTCATTATCTTTAATGAAAAAACTTTTTACGGGAGATTACCAGAAAAAAATTATCTACCTTTACGTTATAATAAATGTTTTTTGTGTACGGATAAAGTACACACACATATTAACTTTCCATAGATAGCTGCTAACAATATTTTTATTTTTATTGGTTTAAGGAGCTGAGAAGAGAGAGACATGTGATATTTAATACATTTTTTTATAGTATAGAAGTAAAAAACGCAGACAATCCACCTGATATAAATGGTACATGTATGCTGAGGCTCATAGACATCTACATCTACCCCTGACTAAGAATCAAAATGTAGATGCGTTGTCACTCCTGAGGAATAAGATACAATGCGTTATTACCAGTAAAAAAGGTCTCCGATTCTCTACAATCATCATACGAAACAGCAGTACTAATTTATTATTTTACTTTGGTATTCCATTAAAGGGTGGTCCTTCCACGATCGAGCCGACCCATTTATGCTGTAACCATAATATAGCTGCAACAAAACTCTACCACGAACACAAATCAAAGCATAAATAGGTCGTCAATTAGATATCAAACTGCGCTTGGCCCAACGACGCCACCTCCAATACAAGAATACGAAGAGGCCCCGCTGCTCTAGGCATCTGCTGAGTTTCTTTTATCTTAAAAGAACCCTAGTGATTTAATACAATTTTATCTATATTATAATAAAAAGCATCGCAGTATGTGGAATTCAAAAAAGAATTCCTTTTTAAATATTTAATGAAGGTTCTTAAGATTTGTTTCTAGATGGACTTTTCTACATGGAATACTGTTCCCATCTCTGGGCTAGGGCTCCCCAGTACCAGCTCCTTCCACTTGACCGCATACAGCGCAGGGCGGCTCGAATCGTCGACGACCGAGTGCTTTCCGATCGGCTCGATTCACTGGCGCTGTGCAGAGATGTTGCATCTCTTTGCATTTTCGTTCGCATATACCATGGGGAGTGCTCTGAGGAATTGTTCGGCTTAATCCCAGCCGCCAAATTTCGTGAACGCACTACGCGGCAAACGTCCCGATACCATCCACACCATCTGGATACTTGGCGGTCCACCACTGTACGTTTCAAAAGGAGTTTTCTTCCGCGTACAACCTCTCTGTGGAATAGTTTACCACCGGCGATTTTTCCGGACCGATACGACCTGGGGACCATCAAGAAAAGAGCTTACTCCTTTCTAAAGGGCCGGCAACACACCTGCAATTCCCCTGGTGTTGCGGTTGATCATGGGCGTTGGTAGTCACTTAACATCAGGTGAGCCGCATGCTCGTTTGCCCCCTCTTCTATAAAAATAAGATAACCACAATAACGACAATAATAGAGAACAGCGGTTGCGATCCATCTGCCTGAAGTTTGACAACTATGGCAATATCCTCCTATGAGGCAATCTGCCTATGGCGTTAAAATATGAATTTAAAAAAATATTAATATAATTCCATATCATATCAGTCAATTTGGAATTTTCATAATTTCCAAATTGACGCAAATGTTAATATTTGTTTCTCGACGAAACTAACAGTAGATTAAAGAAAAACAGATACAATTCGAACTAAGTTAATCTCGGTAGCTCAAGACGACCTTGCTGTGGTTTACAAGAAGCATAATTTATTCATCGTTGTTTAAACATAATTGTAGGATCGTGGCTAAGCTGGTTTTATCTTGATTCCGTGAAACTTATTTTGAAATACGTTTCTTGCTATTTCCCCAAGAAAATGTGTGTTTCTCTACAAACTTTATAAACGGTTTCAAATTCACAATTATTTTGCAAATAAAACAAAAATAGTATTTTGTAACTTGTTAAAGTGGCCCTCCTCAATAAAAATCAATAAATTAAACTGCGGTTGTTAACTCGCATGTAAACACAAGAGAAACAATTGAGCGTAAGTAAGGAAAACATCCCAGCTATATGTTAATCTATGGGGGAGGCCTTTTTTTTTGCGGATGGAAAATCATCTAATGACGCCTTTCGCTCTGGGTGGAGCGTAAGGGAGTGTCAGACTTTTACTGACTAAAAACCATCCGTGTTCCTTCAGTGCCCTTACGTTCCGGAGCCGCGGTATCTCTTTCGAACAGCCCGCAGCCCCGGCAGGCGTCGGCCCTTGCGGGCCCCTTCTCGCTGCTGACAGCTCTTTGAGGCGCGCGTGGAACAAAACGCGCCGTCGACACGGCCTGTCGTCGTTAGACGGACGGACGGCGAGCTACCCATTGCTCGCCGTCCACAGGCCCGCGCCTACGGTGGCCGGGGGCCACGACGTAGCCCCCGACGCCCAGGGCGTCTCCCGCGGCGGCCGGGGAGGAGAGCTGCTGCTCTCCGCTTCTCCCGCTCCGCCACCTCCTTCGCTAGCATCACTGCTTCGCAGAAGGTGGTGACGACATCCCATTCCGTCTCGCTCCGGACCATGGCTTCGACCAGGGCCGGACGCGAGAGGTCGCCGCCGCCTATCGCCGCTACGAGGACACGGCGGTGCTCCGCCCAAGCAGGGCACACCTCCACGGTGTGTTCCACCGTGTCCTCCGGTCCATCCTCGCAGTGGGAGCACCCGGGCGTTTCCTCCCGCCCGATTCGGTGCAGGAACCTTCCGAACACACCGTGTCCGGTGAGGACCTGCGTCAGGCGGAAGGTGAGGATGCCGTGGCGTCTCTCAAGCCACTCCTCAAAGAGGGGTCTTATCGCCGCTATAGTGGCGTGCCCAGCACGGGGTTGCGACAGTCGCTGTCTCCATGTCGCCATGAGATCGTGCCGGAAGTCTGTCCGCTGCGCGACAACTTGCCGCGGCAGCGGGGTTTCCCCACGGCATAGTGCCTCCGCGCGCCATTCGTGCAGGCGCGCGAGAACTATCGCCTCCAGATCCCATGGCGGCAATCCGGCAAGGAGGCTCGCCGCCTCGCGGGAGATCGTGCGGTAGCCGCGAACCATTTTCACGGCAATCACCCTTTGGGGCGCGTTCAGGTGGTGGACGGCAAGCCGTGCCAAACCACGCGCCCACACCGGGGCCCCGTAAAGGGCCATGGACCGCACGATTCCCGCGTAGAGCCTCCGGCAGGAGGCGTTTGGCCCTCCCAGGTTCGGCAGGAGCCGCCTGAAGGCAGCCCCGGTCCGTTCCAGTTTGGGAGCCAAACGTCGGAAGTGCTCAACGAAGTTCCATCGGCCGTCGGGGACGAGTCCTAGGTACTTCAGCGTCGACTCGATGCGATGGGGGAGGCCTGTATTTAACATTGGTCTTTTAATACGAGGATGCGTTTTTAAGTTCGCGGAATCTGTAGGTAGGTAATAAGTGGGGAGGTCGCTGAATTATGTGGTAATTGAGCAACTTATTATTAGTATAAATACCGGATTTTATTGTAATTAGATAATTAGTCTTTAAGTTATCGTCAACCAAACAAGTCAATCGGGAAGAAATTGTGAAATATGAAGAAAATCGAGTCCATGCCGTTATAAAGTTCCTTACCAAGTGCGGAAAATCAGTTCAGACTATACTGAAAGAGATGTCATCCGTTTACGGAGATCCTTTTCCAAGTAAAACTATGGTTTACAAGTGGCATACCCTTTTTAAACAAGGCAGAGAGTCATTTGAAGATGACCCACGATTAGGAAGGCCGATCGAGATGACCACTTCGGAAATTATTAAAAAAGTCAAAAAATTAATATTAGAAGATGCCCGTCTAAAGAAAAAACAACTCGTAGAAATGGTTGGAGTATAAGATACAAACATTTTCAAAATTCTTCATGACCATCTTGACATGACTAAAGTCAGCGCAAGATTGGTGCCTAGAATGCTCACGCCGTCTCAAAAGAAACAGCGCGTGGCGTGTTCTCGTGCATTTTTGAACCTCTGTATGGAAAACAAAGATGGAGTGTTGGCTCGAATTGTTACTGGAAACTTGGGTTCACCATTGAGTTCATTCAACCAGAGTCCGAACAGGACTCTATGCAGTGGCACAAAAAAGACACACCACCACCCAAGAAATTTAAGGTGGCACAATCGGCTAGAAAAATCATAGCGACAGTGTTTTGGGACTCAGAAGGAATCTTATTGATTAATTATAAAGATAAAGGTCTCCGTAATCGAAAATTACTACGTTTTAATTCTAGAACAATTAAAGGAAGCCATAAAGGACAAAAGCAGGGGAAATTTTATCAAAGTAATCCTTCTTCTGCACGACAGCGCGTCTGTTCACAAGTGCCATGTTGCGATGGCTGCAGAAGGTGGGTTTCTATATTTTGCCACACCCACCCTATAGTCCTGGCCCCTAGTGATTATTATCTATTTCCAAACTTAAAAAAAGAACTTCGTGGAAAAAAGTTTTTAAGTGATGAATAAGTATCTAAAGGAAGCAGTTTCGGAGTATTTTTTAGACTAAGACGAATCATTTTTGTTAGGGTATACCTAAGTTAATTGAAAGATCCGAAAAATGTACTAGGGTAGCAAGTTAATATATTGAAAAGGAAAAATAATTTTGGATTTTTATTTCCACTCCTTACCTTCCATTTCGCGAACTTTAAAATGTCCCTCGTAGGCTGTAATAAATGAAAAATTACGGACTGTGAGGCACCCATTCCATCTTAGTCCTCAGAGGTAACAATGCATCTATGATCCTCTTTATTGGAAGTCGGTTACAATGGGCTTCAACTACTAATCATTATATGTTGGATCATTATTTATTATTTATTAGAGTAGAATGTACTCTAATATGATAAAAGAGCTTATGAAAGGTAGAGAGTGGGGGAGTTTAAGAGTAATAAAAGATACACCTACATAGGTAGATATTTTATTAACATAAGTGACTCACGAAGTTACAGTCTACTTGATGGTCAGGGGCCATTGTAGACACCTGCAACCGACTTCAAACAAAGAGTGCTAAAGATGCGTTGTCATATTCTGAGGACTAAGATGGAATGCTTCATAACCGTGATTATACTGGTTCTCAATACTCTTCAGAACCTAACACAGCAGTGCAGGCACTTCTGTATGACAGCAGTTTTTTTATAAGAGAAGGATATAATAAAGGACATAATATGTTATAATATAGGAGACGGAGAGGGGTATAATATACGTGGTAGAGCCACGCTGCGACTATATTAAGGTTGTACCACAAATGGGTCGGCTCGACCGCGGAAGGACTATGTACTCACAGAATACCAACGTAAAATAGCAGCTTGTGTTTCGTATGGTGAGTGTAGAGATCTGGAGACCTTTTTTTTACTGGAAACGAGGCATTCCATCTTAGTCCTCATCGGTGACAATGCATTTTCGTTTTGATTCTTAATTGAGGATATATGTAGATGTCTATGGGCCACAGCATCCACTTACCATCAGGTGGACTGTGTTCATTTGTCACCCTTATTCTATAAAAAAGGGGACAAACCTGCATACAGCTCACCTGATGGTAAGTGATTACAGCCGCCCATGAACAACTCAACACCAGGGGAATTACAGATGCGCTGTCGAACTATTAAAAACGAGTAGGCTCTTCTCTTGAGGATCCCTATATCGTATCAATCCGGAAAAATCTCTGGTGGTGGCAGTAATATACCTAAGAAGGAAGTACCAATCCAGGCGAAAACCTGGACAAAAAAGGAATACAGTGAATTTCATTCATAACGACCTCGGTTGTAACGACTTTTTGATTATAGCGACGACAAACATTCGTCCCTTGAATTTAAAGCATACTTTCGTAAGAAATTCATTCGGTAGTAGCGACTTCGGTTATAGCGTCAATTTCGGGTATAGCGATTTGTTTTTATGAACCATTTATGACCGATTCCTAAAAATCCCTTGCGGATATTGCGACTGAGTCGGCAAAGACACAAAGACTCATTCATAAAACTATTAAACTTTCTTATCCTTTGTTTACATTCACAGATGGTCAAACTAATGCTTTGTTTGTATGTAGGACTACGTAGCATGTTTACAAAGTTGAACTTGTGAATCAGTTACATAGAAATTCCAGTGAGTGAACAGTTTTTCTCAAACTTGTGAACATGGCTCCTAGACGTACATTTACTGTTAAAGAACAAGTGGATATCATTTCGAGACTGCAAAATAGAGAAAACAATGTTGATCTGTTTAAACAATTTGGAGTTTCACATTCTACAATATCAACGATGTGGAAAAACCGCGCTAAAGTTATGGAGTGTTTTGAATCAAAATCCCTTAAAATAAAGAAAAATCACAAAATACCCGTGTAAAACATAATTAAATTAATGATAAGTAAATATGTACATGACTTTTTATTATTTCGTATATAGAGACCTCCCGATATAGCGTAGACATTAAAGTGGTTTCTCCGCCGTCGTTATAACCGAAATTCACTGTATATTATATTAAAATCGCTTATTAAAAACTGTATATAAGTTGTTCGTAGTAAATAACTGTGTAAAAAATTATATTACAAAAATTTAACCAAACCAAAACCAAATGAAATAAATCGATTCCTAGCTTAATTTGTATTTGTAACACGTACAGGGTTCTTCAATAGTCAATCCAGTAAATTACACCGGAGGGTTTTTCCTTCACATTTGAATTTGAAAACATATCCTCCCAAGGCTAATTAAATAATGAGCTTTTACCCTGTCTCAATTATACTTTAATTCTATTATCTTTTGAGATTTACATTTATATACTATGTGTTAAATATCTTCAAATATGATAGCATACCCTGAATCAGAGTGTATTTTACATAAGTTTATATTATTAACCTGAAAATTTTACTTTAACTCAGTACAAATAATTTCAGTAATAGAAATTAATAGCTTTAAATTAACGCGATCAGAACCGCGCATAAAAGCTTCTTTTACGTAAATATGACCTTGATCAACAATTTAAGTTTTAGCAATAAATTAATTCGTCCAACGTCGACCGTTCGGAAAATTACTGCACATCTCGCCAGGTATAGTTTAAAACTTCAAAACAATATTGTACAACGACTTATGGATCTGAGACGTGATCCTTCACTGCTGGCCGTATGAGGAAACTCAAGGTCACGCAGTGAGCTATTGGAAGGGCTGCGCTCGGTGTTTCGTGATAAACTTAGAAATGTTGATTTGCGCAAACCAGATTGACCGACATAGCCCAACGGATAAGTAAGCTGAAGTGGCAATAGGCCGGCCATATAGCTCGAAGAACCGACAACTAATGTGGAAATAAGGTTCTCGAGGAGCGACCTCGTTATGGTAGGTGAAGTTTGGGTGACCCCTATAGATAGAGTGATGAACTGGTGAGACACTCAGGAAGTCGATGGATGCAAGTGACTTAGAACTGTGCTTTGTGGCATTCCTTGGGGGAGGCCTATGCTCAGCAGTGGACTTGGGCAGCGCTGTAACAATGATGAACATGATAAAACTTACATTAGATCACACAATATTACTCCAACCTATCAAGCTAGCTTATCGTGTATCATATTTTCGTTGGTTATTAAAATGATGAAATATTTTTTTAAAGTTTTACTTTTTATTATTTAGAATAGTAAGATAGCAGTATTTTATATATCAATCCTTGCTCTGGAAGTAACTAGCACATAAAATATTAAAATGTACTTTAACATCAGTATTTATTGGATTTGGCTGAAGTTTCACCACAACTTATGTATCTACGTAGAAGCTTTGCGGTCTGAGTTAAGTACATACTCTTAACGAGTACGATCAAAGAAACCTTGATACTCTTAGACTTAAGCACTCTGTGTTATATTGTGAGTGTATGATAGTGATTGTGATAACTCAGTATATCAAAATCATGTTTTGAGATTTATAGTGTGAAAAAATAAATGAAATAATGGATCTCACAAAAATACTTAAATTTTTTAAATGTTTAAAGACTGGCGCTTAGGGCCTTTCATAATATCAACTCTCCTCTGTCTATTTAGACGATTCAGACGATGCCTAACTCTAATAAAGTGAGTTAATATAACTTCAAGATATATTAATACCACATCATAAGGCGAATTTGGCTACTATATTGCAATTATATCACCATACACGGCAAGATAATACTATAGTAGGTAGTGTTCTTATATCGATACAAGCATGGAATCGACATCGTAGAGCAACAATAAAACCTTGAGCTTCATAAGAAGTGCACTCTAATAGCCTTATAGGCCCAATCCGCTAAGGGTATTAGAGTGCACTTCATCATAAATTATTAGCACTAATGGATCACTTCATGTTAATAGCGGAGCTTCAAAGCTTTCATAAAGCTTATTTTAGCGCCAAAGTAGTCCGTGATCGAAATCAGTCAAGATAACTTCATTATTTTCTAAAACCAAAAACGTTTTTTTAAATATTTCTATACCGTAGCGTCACAAAAACATAATTCCTATCTCTTCATCATCTTTGTCCCTAGGTTGTCGTTAGATATAATGACAGAAAATGCTAAGGGTATATCACAGCCTCTGACAGGTAAGTAAAAGAAGCAAACTACCAACGGAGAGATTCGTAGAAATTACGTAATCGAAAGTATCTGTCTCTTAATGCCCATCCAATAGTGCAGTGTAGCGATTGCTGCGATTCTCCGTGCAATCGGCACCCCCCATGTTCACCAATAATAGACTGTTGTGGTCTGATGAGGACAAAATCGAATTACGTCTTTGGTTTTATTTTATGTATGTCTCAATTTAATTTTTTTTAATGTAATAAACTAGCTGGTACCGGGCGCATTGCTGCTGCATAAGAAATATTTATGGAGAAATAAATATAGTTTTTTAAGATGCTATTAGTTTAAATCTCAATCTATAAAATTCAGTTGCAAGCTTTGACCGCAACAAACATATATTTCAATTAAAATTAAAGCTTTTTAAATAATGTTTGTTGCTTAGTTTTTCATGCACTGCCATTCCGTTCATCAGATTGCGTTAAAACTTTGTCAACTTTTTGCTTGCACTTACGCGAAGGTCAAGCATAATTTATTTAATTTTGCAGCCTCGTACCGGTAGGCGTAGTGTAGGGCGACCCCCCACTAGATGGAGTGACGACCTGGTAAGACATTCCGGAAGTCGATGGATGCAAGTGGCTCAGGAAAGTGCTTTGTGCCGTTTCTTAGGGGAGACCTATGTCCAGCAGGCCAGTGGACTTGTGAAGGGCTATAGTGATGACGATGATGATGAGCTAAAATTTTGCATACATGTTTAGTTTGGATGACAACGCATGGCTAGCTAAGTGACTTTATTCTAAATTCCGTATGGCGAACTGTCTAAAATAACGGACTAGTTACATTCTAAGCACACCCATGATATGGATATCAAAGCGTTTGCTGAGAAGAATACAAAAATTAAACGACGTTACTCCAAATTAAATATGGTGGACACCCAAAGATGGCGGATTATGTTTTATTATGCACCCCATAATATGGATATAAAATAAAGGGTTTGTTGAGAAGAATACGAATAAAATGACGTCCACGTACAGTTCTCCGAGAGAATGGTGTATTACTACCTGGCTAAACGGTAAGACTTAGTGGAATCGTGTTTTAACTAATATCGACCTTCACTATACCCTTGGCAATTACGGGCAGTGGTGAAAAAAATCAAAATGGCAGAAAACAAAATAGCCACCATACCAATTTAAAGAGTAACAATTTAGAGAGCAACTTGGCAAAGGCTAGGGATAATTTGACGATACTCGAAGAAATGTTTTAGGGACCGACAAGGGTCATTTACTTGCAACAAAAAATTCCAGATGGCAAACCTAAGTTGGTGACCAAAAACTTAGATGCTCCAATCCGTCCGTAATTTTATCATCCCGGAGTTTTGGAGTACCCGCCTACGATTTTGGGGTCAAATTGTTAGGGTCAAATTTTTCAACTAAATTTTAAAAGTAAGCTAAGTAAAGTTATTCTAAATCTAATATGACGATCCGCCAAAGATGGCGGGCTAGTCATATTTTATGAACTCCCATGATATGGGTATCAAATGAAAGGGCTCGCTAAGTAGTATACGAGTGAACTGACGACCGCGTTCAGCTCTTCGAGGTGACGATGACCTACTGCCCGACCAAATTAACGGTAGGGCTTGGCGGAGTCGTGTCTAAACTAATATCGACTTTTTTACATGGAGTAATGCCTACGCATACCCGCCTCGTGGGAGCTCGGAAAAGGTATGTCGGACTTGCATCTACTAATACCCCATGTCGTTCCACCTTCACCGCATACTGGCAGGACCACGGGAACGCTTCTGCACACATCCGCGGCCCCACCAGCACCGACTGTCCCATGACAGCTGCATCTCTAGGCAGGATTAATTCTCCCCTTTTGTTTCTTCAGTAAGGCACAACAGGAACACAATTGCGCCTTCCTCCGCGAATGAAATTCATGATACGCGGAGGCTATGGGGCCCGAAGAAAACAAACACTTGAAAGAACCCTCTTTCCTGACCCCAGTGGCGGCTTTAGTCGATGCCTCTGCCAATAACCGAGTTTCGGCTGCAAAGCGGCACCTCGCTACTCAAGTATATATAAGTATTATATAAGTATAATACGGTCACTCAAGTGCAGTGCACGCAGCCCCACCACGAGACAGTTCTTATTGACTCCGCCAGTTTGTTTTTTACTAACATATGCCAGAGATTGACTAATATCCTACCTGATGGTATGTGGTAAGCACTACATAACATACATAAACATAACATAAACACTCACGCCTGTCACCCAGAGTGGTAGGCAGAGACTACAGACTTCCATTTGGCACGATCCTGACACACCTCTCTTGCCTCCTTCACATCCATACACCTACGCATACATGCTCGTCGGTTAAGGGTAAGCACTAAGCGTAGCAAAAGCCTCCTTTGCTGTAAAATCTGTCTTTTGAGTCCTCCGAGGATTGTAATGTCGGAGCATAGGAAGAGATTTAAGTTCTGCAATCGTATCTGCTAGTGTATTTCAAGATCGTAATGTGTTCCGTAACTCCGCGGAGTGCCTCAATGGTGGTTAATATTATTTCGGATTGGAAAACCAACGCCAAGTTCGAGAACACCAGTGAAGTCTTTTCAATTTCAAAAGAAAGTGTAAGAGGAGTCCCGCAATGAGCCTTTCATTTGTTAGTCTGGTCTTCTGGAAAGCACAGACCAAAAAGTTAAGCCTGCTAAATTCTGCATCGATCACAACAATAATACGCAGGGCTTGTGCGCAATGAGATTTTTTTGTCTGGGTTGATATTATTCTCAAGCCGGACACCAGACAGAGCATAGACATCAACAAACCATTAATTAAATAGCAAGAATATGTTAAGAGTTATGGCAAATGATTTGATTACTTAGTGATTATTTTATTTTTTTATTTAATTTAGCCATGAGAAATGACAATTTAAAATACTCGTATCTACTATAATTACACGTGTTACGTTAAATCGTATATTTTGATGCATTTACAAATGTTTTTAAAATACAATCTCAACATAACATTTTTATGTATCTAGCCAAGATTACGGGAACGTAAAATGATTTTTTTTAAAAACTATTTAAAATTTATTTATTTCTAATTACAATTATAATTATAACTGCTTAATTAATAGGTACGTCTTGACAGAAGTCGATGTCTAAACGAAATGGCCGCTCCCATGAGCTCTGCCTGATACCTCATGCAACCAAAAGCGCTGACTCTACAGTTACTGGATACTGTCTAATGCTTATGCAGCCCCCTCTAAGTACGAACCGTAACAACCCTATGGTCTTTTGGTTGCATAACTATCTTGATTAGATTGAATGGGAATTACATGCCTTAAATATAAATATGCAAATGTTATTCCAAGTCAATCCAGTAGCTATTACAGTTCAAAGTGGCCAGTCAATAAAACGGCAACTACAATTTCACTAGCACTTTCAAATTCACTAGGTGGTACGACTTCTTTTCTGCCTAGCGGTCCGTCTGGGTGGGTACTACCTTCCTGGCTACATTCGCTGCCATCTTACAATCCTTACAGTACCTACTATGTTCCGGTCTGAAGAGTATAAAGAACCAATATAATTTTAGCCTGTGAGTAGACCTGTGTCAATCACTCATTTCTCGTGACCGAATCATTTTAGCATATACATTTCGTCACGCGTACCGGTACATCCGGATCGACCATTAAAATGGATCATTTCGGGCTCCAGTGCCCCACATTAAAAACAATTCGATAAGATCATTCGGGATTCGGTCGGTTTCGACTTATTCATAATTCACACCATTCAAAAGTTAAAAAGGTTCCGTCAATTGTTTGTGATTGGTTGTACCAGAACATTCAAAAACAAATGAATCGACCATCAATACTTTTTTTTTTATAGAAGAGGGGGCAAACGAGCATGCGGCTCACCTGATGTTAAGTGACTATCGCCGCCCATGATCAACCGCAACACCAGGAGAATTGCGGGTGCGTTGCCGGCCCTTTAGAAAGGAGTAAGCTCTTTTCTTGAAGGTCCCCAGGTCGTATCGGTCCGGAAAAATCGCCGGTGATAAACTATTCCAGAGGTTGTACGTGGAAGAAAACTCCTTGTGAAACGTACAGTGGTGGACCACCAAGCATCCAGATGGTGTGGATGGTAACGAGACGTTTGCCGTGTAGTGCGTTCACGAAATTTGGCGGCTGGGATTAATCCGAACAATTCCTCAGAGCACTCCCCCGTGATAGATGCGATAAAATACGCAAAGAGATGCAACATCTCTTCGCAGCGCCAGTGAATCGAGCCGATCGGAAAGCACTCGGTCGTCGACGATTCGAGCCGCTCTGCGCTGAATGCGGTCAAGTGGAAGAAGCTGGTACTGGGGAGCCCCAGCCCAGATGGGAACAGTATTCCATGTGCGGCCGAACCTGCGCCTTGTAAAGTTGCAGGCGGTGTGCCGGCATAAAATACTGTCCCGCTCTGCTGAGCACGCCAAGCTTTTTAGAGGCCAATTTGGCCTTCCCTTCCAATTGACCACGAAACTGCACGTCACTCGATATGTCAACGCCGAGGATTCCGATACTGGCTGAGGCAACAAGGGGAGTGCCTTGAAACTGAGGGGATACGACAAAGGGGTTCTTTTTAGCGGTTAACGCGCAAACTTGTGTCTTCTGGGGGTTAAACTGGACTAGATTTAGTACTTCTTCTTCATCACACTCTACTTGGACGTCAATACTTTGAAGTATAGCAGCTCAAAAGAACGAATCATTTATGATTAACACATGTCTACCTGTGAGGTATTCCATCTAAGTCCTTATAGGTGACAACGCGTTTGTAGCCTTCGTTGTTTGAAGTTGGCTGCAGGAGTCCATGAACTAGAATAGCTACTTTCAATCAGATGGACTATAAATTCATTGGTCACATAAATTTTATATAAAAAAAATAAGACCTAATCAATCTTCGCCGGCAACAATGAAATTATAAAGTGCTGGCATGCTCGAAAGAAATTATGATTAAAAAATACATTCTAACCTGAGAATTGATACTATTCAGAGGACAATAAATCTGTCAACATGCATTGGGACAACGATAGACAATCGTGCTTTTAGCTGCTCTAAAATTCTCTCAACAGAGATACCCAGTGCCTAAGGAGATTTAGAAAGGCTGTTAATTTACATATTACGTCTAATGTAAGTAAGTAACATTATTTTAAGTATAAAATTGAAATCATATTTTATCAATTCACTACTCAGCAAGAATTCAATAAGGCTGAAATTGAGACGACTACCATCAAAACCCGCTGCCGCTTCATTAAGGACACGTTCAAATTCAAATAGAAAAAGAAAAATCTCCGAAGCCATTTACCGACTTACGATTGGCTATTGAGAGCAGTTTTCGATGCGAGCGATGTAGGAGGATAGAATTTATTGAATATTGGCTTTCATGAAAACAAAGTCATAGGTATGTAAGAAGAAACCAAGTTTTATAATAAAGCGACAGTAGCCTAATGGCAGGGCGCGGACCACGAACTCAAAAAGGTCGTGGGTTCGAATCCACCATTCGACTACTGGCGTGAACCACTCGTAACACAAGCAATTTTAAGCTTACCACGAGTCGTTAAGGGGAATATTAGTAATGTTTACAGCATTGTTAATATTCTTTAAAAAAAATTGTTTTGAAATTGAACTTGATAATATATGGAGCCTAGCTAACTCAGTCAACAAATGAAATTGTTAACTGTAATTTTTTTTTACATAGAATACATCGATTGTCATTTAGGTGGTCTATAGACATCTACATTCAAACGTAGATGCGTAGTCAGTTGTCACCCCTGATTACTAGCTGGGATGACTAGTTTCCAGTAAAATGGATCTCCGGTTCTACAAAACACAGCCACAGAGTAAATAATAGTACTACGTAACACAACAACATCAAGAAATGCTATTTTACGCTAATATACTGTTAGAGCGTGGTCCGTCCGCGGTCGAAAGCCAACCTATTCGTGGTACAACCATAATATAGTTGCAGCATGGTACTACCACGATAAGATTAAGAAGTGCCGATTACCTCAGTCTCGGGGAACTTGCGTATCTAAAGAGTTAAGTTAATTTAACAAAAATAATACGTTGTCGTTTTCTTATATTTACCAAGCAAGTCAAATAAGAAGCTGCAGATTACTCAGTAATTTATAAATCCTTGTAAGTACAAACATTACATAAAACGCTCCAATTACCCTATAATTGAGTATGTAGTATAATTAGTAACATGATTAAACATCAGAGTCTTCTCATTAAAGACGTGTTCAACACCAAATAGGAAAAGAAAACTCCCCGACGAGATTTACTGGCTTAAAATTGGATATTGAGAGCTTTTCCGATACGAACGACGTAGTAAGATAGGGTTTATTAGAAATTTACGTCGATGAAAACTCGCAGCGTGCAGACATGCAACATAAATTGAAGAATATCAACGGTACTAATGTTATAATAAGCAGAATACAATAAGTGTTTAAGTGTAAATTTAAATAATAGTCTTTTTCTCTATGTAGGGCTCCTAACCTGCCTATCTTATTCACGTAGGTACCACTTATTCCTTTTACTCTTAGCTGTTTCTCTTACTCTCTCTCATAAATACAATACTCTCTTTGTTACTCTTACCTGTTTCTACAGCCAAATAACAGTGCGTGTACTCCTGTTTCCGCACTGAGCCGGCATGGCTACATTTATGGCCAGGATGATATCCAAACATGCGAGACATTCTATCTAAGTCATCAGAAGTGATAACGCATCTGTAGTCTGTGTTTATTGGTTGAAGTTCGCTTTAGGTGTCCGTGGATATATGTAGCCGACTGAAAGTTCGTTAATTACTTTTTATAAAAAAAACAAAAAAGTTCCAATCTTTCATTATTATCATTCTTTTATCATTGTAGTTTCACAGGTAAAGCCTTATTGCAACTTATAAAGGCTTCAGCACAAATTAAACGCCTCGACCAGACAAAGACGACGCGTGAAGAACATACCAGCATAAAATCGAATAGAGTCCACAGGGACGACAGCACATCTTTATTAACATTAATAAGATAGATATAGATTCCTAAAAGTCACAGGTTCCATTTACCATCAAGCGGAAGCGGAAGAAATCAAGCGGATTGTGTACTCGTTTATCTCTATTACTTATTAATATTACTTTACAAATAGCAGATATTAGATTCGAACTCCAACCTAAATATTTACGCCTAAAATAAACAAAATATTTATACTGCCAATTATTGGGAGCTAGAACATCCTTCTGGCATTTTCAGTGACCTCTACCGACACCCATCAAACGTTATAGGATAAGGATTCTCTCATGCTGCCACCACAAGGCCCACAGCTTTTCTCTGAACCCTCTTAGAAATGTAAAAATCTGTAGTAGGGTAGTTTGTCTCCACCCCGAACGGATTGACGGTTTGTGGTGGAGGGGGGCTTAGTAGTCGTGGCTTGGTCACCCGCGGTGAACAAAGAGGAACCCGCATGGTAAGCCCGAGGTGGCCACTCCGAGTGAGCTTGGCGGATGTGTGTTGGTGGGCTGCAGCGAAAGGGGAAAATCTCTCCCCCTACCGCTGCAGCCGGAGTCGCGGAGATAGAAGAGTGTTGGTACGATGCACCACTTTCCATATCCTCCACGACTCTGACGAAGGCGCTCCGTTGATGCGGTGGTGGTGAGGCTGCGGAGAGAGAGGAGTGTCGGTATTTCAAACCACCGCTCTCCCTATTCTCCGCAGCAAAATCTTGTTATGCGGCGGAGCCATAGAACAAATCCACCGCTGGGGTAAGTAAAGCCAGTTCTTCTGAGTGCTTGCTTTTCCTGGCCTCATGCATCGGACACTGTGGCATCCGTTGCGCAGTTGAAATTGGAGGCTGGAAGGAAGGCGCACCATTTGTTCTAGTGCGCCTCACTTGAGAAGGAGATGGGGGAGAAGTAGTTCTCGCTCCAAGATGGGTCCCCATGGGGCGACAACGTTAGTGGGGCCGCGAATGTATGCGAAAGCGTTCCCGTGGACCTGCCAATATGGAGGAAGGTGAAACCCCAAAGAAATTCTCAGTAGCAGCGCGGAGTCAGGTACTTGGCCATATTACATCCCCGCGCCTCAGAAAGTTGCCGTTAGTCCTATGCCTGATCTTTCAACTATCGTTTCGGACTGCATCCGATTGGATAAAGATAGTGAGCGAGTACCTTTGCATGCGTATCACGTCCTGCAGTAATGGCTAGTCTCTTTTGAGACTGGCCGCTGTGACTGAAATTCGGTCTGACTTATTAATATTACTCAATAAGGTGACAAACAAGCACACGGTCCACCTGATGGTACACTTACCAGATGTCTATGGGCCTCCACTTGCTGTGGCCCATAGATATCTACATTTATTCTCGATTTAGAATTAAAAAGCAGATGCGTTGTCACCCCTGAGGACTAAGATGTAATGCTGCATTTCCAGTAAAAATAAGGGTCTCCGAACCTCTACACCCACCATACGAAACACAGCAGTATTAAGCTGCTATTTTACGGTGGTATATGGGGTATTTATGTAGTTTATCGCTTTATTCTTATTTAAACGTCGTAAAATATTAGTAATAATGAGTAAGTTATTAAAAATATAATAAAGTATCGACAATACTTTACAACAAAAATAAGAGTGTTATGTTTGTATTGATGAGACCTTTCCTACCGTTACCGTTAAAACCTACTAGTGCACCGCCTTCCCCATAGTTTGCCTCATAGGAGTATTTTAATGCTCATTACTACTATTCGTTGCTATTAAAATATCACAGGAACTTATTATTTTATCAATGAATCATTTTGTCACTACCGTCAGATACCTTCACAATATTCTCTCATTGTTAACACGATAGATATTTTTCTATAACTGTGCTATAAAAGAATCACAATAAACGGATTATTAAGAACTATTTTAAATGTTTTTCTTATGTCCATCCGAGACATAGTATATTTGCCATAGTTGCTACGTTTTGCAAACGATTTGGCAACCGCAGTTTTTTTATTCGTTATTAGGAAGGCGATGCGTCCATTTCCTGATTTGATTCCCTCTGTCGCCTCTAACGACACGACATGGAGTAGTGGGACCTTTCTTACGTAAAATTAATAAACATTCATCATCATCATCATTACAGTCCCACTGCTGAACATAGGCCTCCCGCAAGGAATGCCACAAACCACTTTCCCGAGCCACCTGCATCCATCGACTTCCTGCATGTCTTACGAGGTCGTCACTTCATCGAGTGGAGGGTTGCCATACACTTTGCCTACCGGTACGAGGCTGCCAATCGAAAACCTTTTTTCCTCATCCGTCGTCTATTAATACTGTATTATTTTTAAACTTGGTAGAGCCACGCTGCAGCTATATTATGGTTGCAGGATGAATGGGTCGGCTCGACCGGGGAAGGACCACACTCTCACAGAATACCAGCGTAAAATATCAGCTTGATAATGCTGTGTTTCGTATGGTGAGTGCAGAGAACCGAAGACCCGTTATACTTGAATCGAGGCATACTATCTTGGTCCTCAAGGGTGAAAACGCATGTGCATTTTGATTCTTAATCGAGGTTAAATGTAGATGTCTGTGGGCCACAGCATCCACTTACCATCACGTGGACTGCGTGCTGGTTTGTCACTCTTATCCTATAAAAAAATCTTGTAAATATCTTCACGTATTGTTTAAATGTATAATCAAATTTTAATATTTGCATCATTATATCCATAAACTATGACCCTTAAAAATACGCTCCAGTGGAAAATTGATTAGTGATTGATGTTTCAGATTATATCGCATAGAAAGAGGACGAACGAATTTTTTCTTCGAATTTCAAGATTTTTATTCCAATAATCTAATTTTCCCCGAATATTTTACTCTAACTTTTACCATAGTTTAATGAGAACTAATATCTAAAACACTAATTTTCTTACATACTTTACATAGGTGAAAACTTCGTTTAAAAAGAAGTTGGCTGTACAGTGAAATGATGACAATGTTTGAATGAAACAAGAATTATTTTAAAATCATACTTACCCAAAAACATTAAATGCAGAATTGGATTATGTTTTACAATCATTAAGAAAGAATTATTGTAAATTACGTGAATAAAATATTAATTCTAATTTAAAGTAAGTATTGAAATAAATTGCTAAAATCTTGAACTTATTTTCTATTAAATTATTAAAATTTTTGAACAGTCTTATAAATAAATGTAAATCTGCTTCCATTTGATTCATATCTACCTGGATATTCGTAATGAATGGGCCACCACAAGTCACGTACATTGCTATAAATTATGATTTCTCTCTCGATACGAGTGACAAATGTGTCACAAGAATGTTCCCTTAGATAAACAAGTGTTATTCAAATATTATGATAAGTATCAAGAATAAACTATTGTCAACTAAATTGTGGTGATGTAAACGTTAATATACAATATTTTACTCCATATTCCCTCTTTTTCCTTTATCTACTATAGCCACGCTGCATCGTATTATGGCTGTAGCACGAAAAGATCGGCTCGACCGATGACAAAAAACGCTCACACAAAATACCAACGTCAAATAGAAGCATAATACTGATGTGTTTGACGGGTGACGAGAACTGAAGACACTTTTTACTGATAGATAGCGAGACATTCCATCTAATTCCTCAGTGGTAACAATGCACCTGCATTTTCATCATATAGAGAATAGATGTAAAGTATCACACTCATGGTATTTACACAGCATTCACTCGCCATCAGATGAACTGTGTACTTGTTTGTAACCCATATCTCTATAAATAAAACGAGAAATATGTTGATGATTGACAAATGACACTTATTGTAATGTATTATGATGTGAAGAAGAAATCGCACTACCAGGGTGTAAGATTTGTGCCCAATAACGCGACTGCCTAGCGTGATGTGTATGGCAGCGGCGCAATTGGCACCTTCTTGAAAAGATATATGAGTATTATAAATAGTAAAATTTATGTTAAGGCGATACCCCGACCAAAACCTTGCGATAGTGCGTTTTTCAGAGAGTTTTTTTTTTTTTTTTATAGGATAGGGTGACAAACGAGCACACAGTCCACCCGATGGTAAGTGGTTGCTGTGGCCCATAGACATCTACATCTATCCTCGATTACGAATCAAAATGCAGATGCGTTGTCACCCGTGAGGACCAAGATGGAATGCCTCGTTTCCAGTAAAAAGGTTCTCCGGTTCTCCACACTTACCATACGAAATACAGCAGCATTAAGCTACTATTTCACGCTGGTATTCTGTGAGAGCGTGGTCCTTCCCCGGTCGAGCCGACCCATTCGTGCCACAACTATACTACCAATATAACTGTAGCATGGCTCTACCACGTATAAACACATCGAGTATTATCTCATTTAAAATCAACTTTTAAAAAATGACTAAAATTATTGATTATATGCTAGATGCATATAATCAAATTCCTAAAGGCGACGCTTTAATCATTTGTGGATTACACTAATGGATAGATAACTTAAAAATCTATATTATTCACGTTTTATTTAATTTCTTAAGTTCGCTTTTCTTTTTTAATTGAGATAATTCCAAAATTTGGGCGTTTTTCTTACGCGGTATATTGTAACGAGAGCGCGTGGATTGTATATTATAGGATCGAACGCTCAAGGTCGTTCGCCTTAAGTGTTATGAATCCTTTTCGGTCTACGTGTCTGTCTAGGTAAGTACCACTCTTTTACCTAATTCTGTCAAGAAGCAGCAGTAAAGTCACTGCTATTTTACGGTCTGATGGCTAAAGAGAATCGGTATAACTACAGGCTGTGACGCACTACGCCTCTCAAAGGTGACGACGCATCTGTAGCTTTCTGTGTTTAAAGCTATTAGCTACTTAGCTGTAGACTGTAGTTCGATTCTCACTTCAATCATATTTCAAAAGTTATTAATAGTAAGAATTTTTTTTAAACTAGCTACTATTTCAACGCTATAAGAAGAAGAAAATAAACATTAAATTAAACCCATCAATTTATTAAGTTACACAATTTATATGATACAGCTTGTCGCGAGATTTACCAATTTTATAAGAAACAAATTATTTTGTTTCTTAGAATTACTTGTGTCAAGATGAAATTACGTAATTATTGTATTCTTGTTTTTGTACACAGTTAAATCTCGCGACAAGTTTTTTATTATATAAACTGGGTAATATAATAAATTGACGGGTTTGATTTAATATAAAGTTTATTTTTCTTCTTTTTAAATCAATTAAATAATATCTTGTTTTTAAAAATGTTCTTACTATTAATTTATTTTTATTTATCACTTGCTGTTCAGATATTTCGTCTGTTCATTTTATTTAATAAGACAGTGTTGGTTTTGGATCGCCATCTTAGATTCACAATCTTCAAAAGAATTTCACCAGCAGTTGATCCTTGTTGGTCCCTTCAACATTTATTCGAGCACCACCAAACTATACCAACCTTTGAAGTGTTATAAATTTTTAAAATGGTAGGTATTTTGAATTTTTACCACTGTTAGTACTTGCCGTACACCGATATTAGTTAAAATACGACCCCGCTACGTCTTGCCGTTTAGCCGGGTAGTACTCCATCTCCTCGAAGAGTTGAACGCGGACGTTACGTGTTCTCAGCCAACCCTTTCATTTGATATCCATATCATGGGAGTGAATAAAAATAACTAGTCCGCCATCTTGAGTGGTCCGCCATATTGTATTTAAAATGACGTCACAGTATAATATTGTAGTCTTTGGCTCTAACCATACATTGTTATCTAAACTAAACGTGTATGCAAAATTTTAGTTCAATCGGTTGAGGATAACTTCTTTAAAATTCAGTTGCAAAATTTGACCCTATCAAACATACAAACATTGCAAGTTAAATAAAAACTTGTAAAAAAGCCAGTGCTTTGGACTTAAAAGGCTGTCGATGAATGAAGAAATATAATGAATTTATTTTTGATCATAGAATTGGAGTGAAAAACGAGCACACTGTTCACCATTCGTAAGTGAACGCTGTGCTTCATAGACATCTAAATCCATCAACGATTAAGAATCAAAAAGCAGATACGTTGTGAGAGCAATAAAGTTCAATAAAATTCTTAGTAACCAATCATAATATCAATGTATCATCAACGTCATCACTTTTATCGGTATATCTTTGGCCTACATTGGATTTGAGATAAGTCTATTTTAATTCTTAAATATTAAACCTATAAAATTTAAAGCCGAATCACGTTATGTTAATGACTATTTTATCTTGACTCAAATTCGGTATGATATAAAGTTAAAGTTATTACCTATATACGTAGCACTGCTGGGCACAGACCTCACTTTTCTGAGAGGGTTTTTTTAGAACAAGAAAGTGTACGCCGCGGTACCCCAATGCGTGATGGCGAACTTCAAAATATCTTTTTTATATCTCAGACATGCAATTTTCCTTATGAAGTTTCCCTACACCGCCGAGCACGTGGTAAATCAGCACTTAAAATTACAATTAACAATTTCTTTGGTGCTAGTGGGGATCGAACCCAGGTTGCTCGCGTACTGTGAATTTTACAGCGAACGATATCTCATCTACTACGACTCAGTATATAGCATAATTACATACATAAACACTCACGCCTGTCACCCAGAGGGGTAGGCAGAGACTACAGACTTCCATTTGGCACGATCCTGATACACCTCTCTAGCCTCCTTCACATCCATACACCTACGCATACATGCTCGTCGGTTAAGGGTACTCCTAATTTGGCCCGTTTTCAATAAATCGCCAATTTGATCGATAAATTTTCGCCTAGGACGTCCCTTTCCCACTCTGCCATTCACTTCTGCACCATACATTTTCTTTGTCACTCTTTCCCCATTCATTCTTTCCACATGACCAAACCACCGAAGCATTCCTTTCTTAATCCTGGTCACCACATCATCCTGCAAACCACACTCTTCTCTTATTACACAATTCCTTACCCTGTCATTCAGATTCAGCCCTAACATACTCCTTAACGACCGCATTTCTACTGCGTTTATTCTACTCTCGTGCTTCTTCTGCCACACCCAACTTTCACTACCATTCGTTAAAGTAGGGACCAACACAGCATTGTGAATTGCCATACGTGCCTTTTTCGACACATTTTGACTCTTCACAATAGAGTGCAAGGCCCCATTTACTCTATTTTTCGCATTCACTCGTCGTTCTATATCCTTATCATATCTCCAATCCCTGCTAAATACGCAGCCAAAATATACAAACTCATCTACTTGCTCTATCAACTCACCTTCTATTCTTATTTCACAAATCGCTTTACTTTCTTCTCTTTCAAAAACCATAACCTTCGTCTTACTTGCGTTCACTTTCATACCCCTTTCTTTTAATGATCCGTTCATTAATGTAACCATCATTTGCAACTCGGCCGCTGACGACGCAAGAATAACTTGATCATCGGCGTACAAAAGGCATTTGACGGTTAACTCACCCATTCTTAATCCGCATTCTTCAACTTTCAAATTTTGCAAACAACTGTCCATAAATAGGTTGAACAGCCACGGGAAAGCCACACAGCCCTGTCTGACACCTTTATGGATGTCAAACCAGTCCGAGTAGACCCCGTTGATCCTAACACAAGCACTAGAGTCCCTATAAAGAGACTCCAATGCCTGTATCAAGCCAGCGTTCAACCCAAATGAGTTCAGTGTTTGCCATAGCAAATCCCTATCCACTCTGTCATAGGCCTTTTCCAAGTCCGTGAACGCACAAAAAACCTTCTGGTTTTTGGCCAGAAACTTCTCCGCAATCATGCGCATGGAAAAGACTTGATCTGTACATCCCATTCCCTTTCCAAATCCCGCTTGCACATCCCAAATTTTTCCATCAGTTTCTTTCATGACCCTTTCTATATATGACCCTTTATATAGCAATAATCAATAATGTAAAACCGATACTACACAGAAACCCGGATTATAACAAAACGACGATTTCAAATTACAGACTTATATAAAATTACAGATACACTTACTTAAAAAGAATAGAATGGAAACTTACAAAAATATTGCAAAGTAACAAATTTCCACAAAATATTGCCTCTGTTTAAAATACAAATGTCTTTAAATACCTTGATGTACTTTTAACCGAACTTTTAACGTGAGTAAGCCGCTACTATACATAACCAACATAACTTCAACTGCGAGGCATTCCATCTTTGTCCTCAAAGTCAGGTATCCATGGCCTGCAGTTATCTCTTACATGTACTTTAAGTTCGCCAGGTCAGGTGGACTGCAATAAAATATTATAAAAAATGGATATCCGTGGATACCATTACAAATTTCAAACAAAGAAGACCATAGATGCGAATTCCTACCATACCGCCACAGTTATACTTCCTGTCTTACCTCCAACCTAATTTAATGACGATAATAACATTTTTAATGTCATAAAATAGTACTTAAATCCTGTTTTTACGAGCTTTTATTTAATTTGTATTTTTCGTTTGCCTTTCAGAACAAGCACTTGCTGACATCCGATTGAGCTGAAATTTGGCATACTTTTGTAACTTCGATGACAATTCAATAATATGTTACCATGGTGCTGATATGACGGTGGATGCGGATGCTGGCCATAGCAACGCCGGTATTAAATTGGTGGCAACCGTTTTTATACCCGATGCAATCAATCAGTAACTTACAAAGAAAACTATTATGCTGTAACAAGATAGAAAGTAGGTACATATAATTATATTTTTACACTATACATAATATATATATATATTCACATAAAAAGCTAATTTACCAGTCTCTTATGAAATATCTCAAAAATTTTGGAATAAATCATTTCAAATTCTCGCAAAGCGAGAAGTGCATATCAAGCGGTTTAAATTTTGTTGGATAGATAAGTTACAAAGTGCTTTGAGGCAATTTTGTTCAACATTCTGCCTTCATTCTAAATATGAAATCAATTGAACAAATTAAAAAGATAGGCTAGAATTATTAAATTAAGCAACTTAATGATTTCTTATATTTACGCGAACACTACACATGATTAAAGCTACTTTTACGGATTTTATCGCGTTTATTTTTGCTTTTAATTACTTTTATTTTTAATTCCCGACGTTTCGGGCGCTTTCCAGCACCCATGGTCACGGGGGACTGAGATGACTGACGTCCCGATGTCATTGTTAAACCCGGAGTACCTTCCTAATAATACCTAATACCTAATAATTAAAAAAGCTGAAGATAGACTGGCGATAGACACCATCGTAAATGAATTTATAGCTGATACGTGAAGTACAGACGCACTGGTAAATGTGCAGTGTGGGAATATATCCAAGATCGTTTCAACCATTACATTTTTTATTTATTTATCATTTGTTTAATCTTTATTGTGACACACCTTAATCTAGGGGTTACAATCAACAATGGCCGGACTTATGGTATTCTCTACCAGTCAACCCTGGGAGAAATAGACAAATAAAAGGAGTAGACATATTGTAAATAAACATAAAATGTATAAGCATGCGTACTTATGTACTTATATAAAAATAATAAAAATATGATACTAAACTACTAAAATAATATAAAGACAGTTATAGAAGGTCAAATGAAGGCCATATTTTGGTACTTTTCTTCCATTAAGACGTGGTGAATAGACGACTTTTATGTATTTGAGGGGGGAAGCAGATGAGTGGGGGACGAGTAGTCTCGTTCACTGCGGGGTGCATCGCACGAATCTCGCCTTATAACTATATATGATCAAGATTAACATATATTTTTTGCAGCTCTAAAATTTATACATTTTCCTAAAAAATGTTTTCTGAAGCCTACTTTGACAGCGCCTTAAAATTAAATATTTTAGATTATCAGAAGTTAATTTTAAAGAACTTCCTAAACGTTACTCTTTGAAAATCATTCATATATAATGATTCCTTATATTTACGCGAACACAACACATTTAAATAAAACTAATTTTTACGGATTATATCACGTATATTAACTTTTTTATATTCCCGACGTTTTGAGCACTTTAAAGCACTTGTTAACAACGATTCTTATTTAAAAAAATACAATATTCAAGGACCGAAAAAAAGTTTTGTGCATAAATTCTAAAACAGAAAAAAATTACTCAGGGACTTCTTTAACTGGGCCATTGAATTCTGCAGTAAGGGCTCTAATTACTTACTTACTTATCTTCACGCACAATCCCTAACGGGGTAGCCAGAGAGAACGGATCGCCAAGTGTCACGATCCTTACATACCTCTTTCGCTTCTTTCAGGTTCATCAACTTCTTCATACATGCACGTCTAGGTATCCGAGTACTCTTGACCCCCTCTTCGAGCAATTTGCTCACATGTTCTTCGAAAGTTAGTCTCGGTCTACCTCGACACCTTTTAATATTTACTTTCGCTCTATATATTTTCTTCACCATTCGGTCTTCACTCATTCGCTCAACGTGCCCAAACCATTGGAGTACGCCCCTATCAATTTTTGTGATAAGGTCATCTTTCAATCATGCCATATTGCGAATCTTTTCGTTTCGCTTTCGGTCGGCTATGGTAAAGCCACACATTTTACCAAGAGATCGCATCTCCACTGCATTCAACTTGCTTTTATGCTTCTTCTGGCATACCCAGGTTTCGCTGCCATATAACAAAGTCGGTACCAACACTGCGTTATGTATTGCAAGGCGTGCACTCTTCACCACGCCTTGCCTTTTGACTAATGCATTCAGGGCACCATTGACTTTGTTTCCGGCAGCGACACGCCTATCCACATCTAAATCACGTCTTCCATCCCGGCTGAAAGCACTCCCCAAGTATACAATCTCATTTACCTGTTCTAGACATATACATATAGGGCTTCAATCATACACATAGGGCTCTAATTATTCTACAAAATATCTTTACGCACTGAATCCAGGATGTAAACTAAAAAAAAACTAACTAAATTATTTTTTTCTTTTTTAGTGATTATGGTTAAAAATATCACAATTTCGTTTAAATATTTCTATCAAAACTTCTTCTTCTATTTTGTTCTTAGGAGAGAAATGTTTCTTCAAACATATATAGTACCTCCCCAGAAGTCTAACCTATTAAATAAAAAAGGCAATACGGAAAGCTAGTCTCAATCGCATTAAACATATTGGCGCAAAACTCTCTGCCAAAACATCTTTTTGGCCTCTCGCTTAAGCAGTCCAGACAAACTTCTGTCGGCTACAGTGCCTTCTCTGGTAAAACCTGATGGCACACTGGGGCATACGACTAAAGAGAAACCAGACTTCTCTCTTCCAGTCTCCCATTGCCTACATTTCATGTCTGGACAGTGACAACAATGTTCCACCTAAATTACCTCACTGCAGGTTCTCCGTGTCGGGAGTTCGTATCACAAATAAAGAGTTTCTTGAAACCTTGCGGTGTATAGATGTGAATTAAGCTAGTGGACCAGTTGCCGTACCAGCTATAGTTCTAAAGACTTGTGCAGCTGAGTTGTCTCCTGTGCAGATATGCTTGTCCCGCCTCTCATTTAGGGCTAAAATAGTGTCAAAACCCTGGAAACTGACTAACGTGCAGCCTGTTCCAAAAAACGGTAGCCGTGCCGACCCTACCAATTATCGGCCGATCTCATTTATTATCAAGATAACCTCCATAATTTGCAAGATTATGGAGCATATAATGAACGCCCGCTTAATGGCATACCTTGAACAGAATGACCTCTTTAGTGACCAGCAATATGGATTTTGCCGAAATCGGTCAGCTGGGGACCTTCTAGCGTATGCTACAAACGTATGAAGCGAAACACTCGAGGACAGTGGGAAAGCACTTGCTGTTTTCCTTGATGTCTCGAAGGCCTTTGACAGAGTTTAGCACGCTAGCCTTTTGGATAAATTTCCAGCGTACGTCTTATGCCCTGGTCTGATCGATTGGGTAAAGGACTTTATGAATGAACGGTCTCATTAGGTCGTCGTAGATGGCTGCTCATCCCATCCTGTAGTGACTAACGTCGGTGTTCCTCAGGGGTCTGTTCTCTCCGCTACTCTCGTCCTGCTGCATACTAATAATCTGCTTAGGCCCCGTAGTTATGGGTATACAGTTGTGGAGAGATACCAACAAAGTCCTCAGGCCAATCCGGATCAAAGCCAGTTCGAAAGAAAAGCTATGGTAGAGCGTGTGATTCTCACACTACAAGCTGTCTCCGAATGGGGCATTGCCAACAATGTGAAATTCACGCCTTCATAACTCATGTATGTCCCTTCACTTCAAAAAGGAGCCAGCTCATCTTGGCTCCTTCTTTCCAAAATGTATTACTGGAATACACCAACCACCTTCAGTTGTTGGTAGTTGAGATATCCTCAAATCTGAATTTCGGATGGTTCATTGAGTTCAAGGTCAAAGCGGTTGCAAGGAAGCTAGGAATCCTTGCTAAGGTGCGTCGATAGTTCACGCCGGGATATCTGCTTACTTTATATAAATCGCAAGTCCGTTCATGTATGGAGTATTACTGCTATATATGGGCTGGTACTGCAAAATGCCACCTAACAGTTTTTGACTCAATGGAAAGGTGCGCTAAGAGGCTTATCGGTGACCCGAATTTAGTTAAAACCAATTTTACCAGCCTCGAAAACAAGCCAAAGAAGCCAGCCTTTCGATTTTCTACAGGATGCATTGCGCAGAATATGCGCAGGAATTACATAATTTAATTCCTCCCTCTCTCTTCCACCATCGGACAACCAGATGATCGGCCAGTCTCCACCCTTTCGTTGTTGACATACCACGCATTCGAAACAAACGGTTTGCTTCATCGTTTATCATGCGTCCAGCAAAGGAGTGGCATAAGTTGCCAGCATCTGTGCTTCCATCCGATTACAATGTTAAATCAGGCTAAATCACCACTTACCATCTGGTGGGATTGTTGTTAAGCGCTGGCTTGGAATAATATGAAAAAATATAAAGTATTTACACAAATATAGGAAATCATTGGTTTATAATGACAGATTTCAAAGTGTAATCCAACGCAGAAGTCTGATTTAATATACACTTATGAATTATTCATTTATGTTAATGCGGTAGTTAAACTCTCACACTCACCAAAAGTTCAGCTTCATTACATACAAACCGTCATGGTAGATGGCGTGCTTATAAAACCATTTTTGAAAGTAATAAGATCATTGCAAGTTTTTTTTTTCATGGAATAAGGGTGACTGACCAGCACACAGTCCACATGTTGGTAATACTTTCCGTAATTAAGAATAAAAGTGCAGATACGTTGTCACCCCTGAGGACTAAGATGGAAGTAAAAAGTGTCAGTAAAGATGGTCTTTGGTCCTCTACAATCACCATACGAAACAGAGCGGCTGTCATTTTTTGCTGGTATTGGTACCCTGGTCAAGCCGACCCATACGTGCTACAACTATAATACAGTTGCAGCGTGAGAATTCCACATAAAACATATGTAACGTAAGTATTTTAACTGAATGGTTTTGGGACTGATTTTCTTGCCTTACGTCCCATAGCTGTCATCTTAAAAGGACATAGTAATTCAAATTCGAATTCGAATTCCTTAGGGTAAGTATAATGTTGTTACCTTAAAAATAAGTTGCTTAAAGAGCCATGAGATATAGCATTTAAACTTTTCCAAATTACCAAATTCGGGTAATAACAAACCAAAATATCCATTTATTTAATGTAATTTATAAGAAATTACTTACAAGGTCAATATTAAAATAAAAATTAAACTTATTTAATCAATATTTAAATATATGTTATTGGAATGATATAAAATTATACACATAGCAATTACGTTCATCAGAGCCACATTAGCAAAGCAAAGCACACATGAAGCAATAGATGATATGCCAGATAAATCTTCGGCTTTCCGATAGATGGCGTTATAGCTCACCTACGCCAGACGTTAAATAATAAAATCATACAAGTGGCATGCAGCATGGTAGTGATCTACTCATTCTCAGGGGTTATCATCAATCACGTACTCTTTAGAAGTATAATAAACCTTATTAAGAAAGAAAATGAAGAAGTAAGGAAAAATATACCCGGGCACTCTTATTTTCAAGGGCCTACCTTTCTTACATCTGGTACACCAACCAGAAACTAACTGAAAGCAGAAAATCTACTCGATGAAGCGGTACCCAAAACTTAGTACGAAAGTACCAGCACTCCACTCGTTAATATTTCTAAGATATATTTGAGGATTTCGTGCTTATTTTGATATGGTTATATCCCGCAATGGACTCTAAAGTTCTATAAGCGGAGACATAAATATTTAATTATTCTTTTAATTAGTTTTACTTTTTTCATCGTAATTAATATACTTACAAGACCATTAGTCAACGCACATAATTATGCCTAATGGCAGCGGTATCAGAGCCATGAAAAATACCTAAATAATCTCATGACTTTCGTTAAGTGTTTAGGTTTCCGTGGTAGCTCAGGGGCTAAGCGGTCGCAGTAAATTTCACAGTACGTGAGGCAACCCTGGTTCGATCTCTGCCGACACCAATGAAAATGTGAATTGCAATTTTAAATGCTGATTTACCATGTGCTCGTCGGTGAAGAAAAAAATGGTGAGGTAACTTGCACGTCTGAGAAATAAGGAAAAAAATATTTTAAAGATATGTGAAGTTGACCAACATGCATTATAATAATAATAATATGGCTGGAGATGCAGCTCCACATTCGACAGACCAGCATCCACACGTGGAAGCCGCCATGGATCTTCCAGTTGTGGTTGATTCGAACGACGATGAAATAGTCTCCCACGAACTAGAGCAAATGAGGAGTATATTGGAAGAGGCGATTTTGGAAACGCGCAGCACCCCTCTCGAAAATCGACCACGACTTCCCCGCATACCCCTAAGCAAACGAAATCGGGCTGTTGTGAGGGCTCTTAACCCAATGCTGGTGACCTATTTGGAAGCCAGCCGGGACCTTTGCGAGACGGACTCGATTCTCTTTGGCGCCGCAGTGGCAGTTTGCCGTATTATTGGCGCCAAACTTCCCATGGCTCGACGCGCTACTACACAAAGTAGCGCCATCCCAGCCTGGAGAAAAAGAATCGAGGACCGTATCGCAAAGGCAAGGGCCCTTATCGTCAGACTGACAAGCTTCAGGTCGGGTCATAATAGACCGAGAATTGTGCGCACCGTTAGGATGGCGTTTGCTGGGACAAATATCAGTTTGTCCCAGCCGGATATCACGCAGAAACTAACGGAGCGCATAGACGACCTGAAGCAAAAGATCGCTGCTTGGGGGAAGCGGATTCGACGATTTTCCGAGAGGTCAAGGCGGTTCAACCAGAATCATCTCTTCCAGAGTGATCAGAAGAGGCTCTATAAATCATTGGAGCGACCAAAGGTATGTGGAGCGGGCCAAGGACCGGATCAGGCTGACATCATCGCATTCTGGCGTGGCCTGTGGTCAGAGCCCGTAAACCACAGCGAGGGCCCTTGGATAGAAGTTGTGACGAGCCAGGGTGCGAGTGTTGCGAATATGGACCCCATCACCATAACGCCAGAAGACGTGGCTGAGGCGGTCCGTAGGGTCCCGAACTGGAAAAGTCCGGGGCTCGACGGGCTGCATCATTACTGGCTGAAGGGGTTCATAGTGTGTCACGCTGTGCTCGCCCGACAGTTTCAATAGGCTCTCGACCAGAAGTCACTCCCGAGCCTCTTCACTACTGGGATCACTCACTTGGTTCCTAAACATCAGGATACCACAGACCCTAGCAAATACCGCCCCATACCGTGTCTACCCACCATATATAAGACACTGACATCCATTTTGAGTGCGAGAATCACTCGTCACCTGGAGCTAAACCAGGTGATGTCACGCGCTCAAAATGGATGTCGGGGCGGTGGTCGCGGAACTAAGGAACCACTCCTCATTGACGCGGTCATAGGTAAAGTGGTGAAACGCAACCGTCGGAATTTCTCTGCCGCCTGGATAGACTACAGAAAGGCGTTCGACTTGGTGCCCCATACATGGCTAAAGAGGGTCCTCGAGCAGTACAAGATTGACCGTACAGTTAGAGACTTCCTCGAGCAGTGTATGGGGCAGTGGAGTACGATCCTTTGTCATCTGGGCGAGCGGATGACGGCTGCGGAGAACCACATAAGGATAAGAAGGGGTATCTTCCAGGGCGATTGTCTGAGTCCAATCTGGTTCTGCCTCTCTCTTAACCCTCTCAACCTTACTGGAGGGCTCCGGGAGTGGATTTCAGCTACGGAAAGGAGGGACAAAAGTGACCCACCTTTTCTATATGGATGACCTCAGGTTATTCGCCTCCAGCCGCCCCCATCCTGTGGAGCTGCTAAACATCACTTGTGAATCTAGCAGTTCCATTGGAATGGAGCTGGGGACTGATAAGTGTGCGGTCCTCCATGTTGAAAGGGGAAGGGTTGCTAACTCTGAGGGCATAGACTTGTCTATGCCCGTCAACTTAAGGACCCTTTCCGAGGCTGAAACATACCGATACCTGGGTATGTCACAGAACATCGGTATCGATGAGGCTGGTATGACACAGTTTGCGACGTGTTTTATGCACGCTTGACCAAAGTGCTTAACAGCCTTTTGTCCGGTGTGAATAAGTTACACGCATATAACTGATGGGTCATGCCTGTCCTCATGTATACCTTTGGCATACTCAGGTGGACTCAGACTGAGCTTAATGCCCTGGATAGAAAAGTCCGCACTACCATGACGTCCCATAGGATGCATCATCCGAGATCGTCGGTAATGAGGCTGTACGCAGACCGAGTTCGGTACATCATGCGCTCGAAAATATTTGATGATGCCGAACTCGAACGACTACGACGTGAAGCTATTCCGTCGTCGAATGAATTGGCTATGGCTGGAGATGCAGATCCATATTCGACAGACCAGCATCCACACGTGGAAGCTGCCATGGATCTTCCAGTTGTGGTTGCTTCGAACGACGATGAAATAGTCTCCCACGAACTAGAGCAAATGAGGAGTATATTGGAAGAGGCGATTTTGGAAACGCGCAGCACCCCTCTCGAAAATCGACCGCGACTTCCCCGCATACCCCAAAGCAAGCGAAATCGGGCTGTCGTGAGGGCTCTTAACCCAATGCTGGTGACCTATTTGGAAGCCAGCCGGGACCTTTGCGAGACGGACTCGATTCTCTTTGGCGCCGCAGTGGCAGTTTGCCGTATTATTGGCGCCAAACTTCCCATGGCTGGACGCGCTACTACACAAAGTAGCGCCATCCCAGCCTGGAGAAAAAGAAACGAGGACCGTATCGCAAAGGCAAAGGCCCTTACCTTAGACTGACAAGCTTCAGATCGGGTAATACTAGACCGAGGATTATGCGCACCGTTAGGAAGGCGTTTGCTGCGACAAATATCATTTTGTCCCTGCCGAATATCACGCAGAAACTAACGGAGCGCATAGACGACCTGAAGTAAAAGATCACTGCTTGGGGGAAGCGGATTCGACGATTTTCCGAGAGGTCAAGGCGATTCAACCAGAATCGCCTCTTCCAGAGTGATCAGAAGTGGCTCTATAAATCATTGGAGCGACCAAAGGTATGTGGAGCGGGCCAAGGACCGGATCAGGCTGACATTATCGCATTCTGGCGTGGCCTGTGGTCAGAGCCCGTAAACCACAGCTAGGGCCCTTGGATGGAAGTTGTGGCAAGCCAGGGTGCGAGTGTTACGCCTATGGACCCCATCAACATAACGACAGAAGACGTGGCTGAGGCGGTCCGTAGGGCCCCGAACTGGAAAAGTCCGGAGCTCGACGGGCTGCATCATTACTGGCTGAAGGGGTTCATAGTGTGTCACGCTGTGCTCGCCCGACAGTTTCAAGAGGCTCTCGACCAGAAGTCGCTCCCGAGCCTCTTCACTACTGGGATCACTCACTTGGTTCCTAAAGATCAGGATACCGCAGACCCGAGCAAATACCGCCCCATCACGTGTCTGCCCACCATATACAAGACACTGACATCCACTTTGAGCGCGTGAATCACCCGTCACCTGGAGCTAAACCAGGTGATGTCACGCGCTCAAAATGGATGTCGGGGCGGTGGTCGCGGAACTAAGGAACCACTCCTCATTGACGCGGTCATAGGCAAAGTGGTGAAACGCAACCGTCGGAACTTCTCTGTCGCCTGGATAGACTACAGAAAGGCTTTCGACTCGGTGCCCCATACATGGCTAAAGCTCGAGCTGTACTAGATTAACTGTACAGTTAGAGACTTCCTCGAGCAGTGTATGGGGCAGTGGAGTACGATCCATTGTCATCTAGGCGAGCGGATGACGGCTGCGGAGAACCGCATAAGGATAAGAAGGGGTATCTTCCAGGGCGATTGTCTGAGTCCAATCTGGTTCTGCCTCTCTCTTAACCCTCTCAACCTTACTGGAGGGCTCCGGGAGTGGATTTCAGCTACGGAAAGGAGGGACAAAAGTGACCCACCTTTTCTATATGGATGACCTCAAGTTATTCGCCTCCAGTCGCTCCCATCTTATGGAACTGCTAAACATCACTTGTGAATTTAGCAGTTCCATTGGAATGGAGCTGGGGACTGATAAGTGTGCGGTCCTCCATGTTGAAAGGGGAAGGGTTGCTAACTCTGAGGGCATAGACTTGTCTATGCCCGTCAACTTAAGGACCCTTTCCGAGGCTGAAACATACCGATACCTGGGTATGTCACAGAACATCGGTATCGATGAGGCTGGTATGAAACAGTTTGCGACGTGTTTTATGCACGCTTGACCAAAGTGCTTAACAGCCTTTTGTCCGGTGTGAATAAGTCACACGCATATAACTGCTGGGTCATGCCTGTCCTGAAGTATACCTTTGGCATACTCAGGTGGACTCAGACTGAGCTTAACGCCCTGGATAGAAAAGTCCGCACTACCATGACGTCCCATAGGATGCATCATCCGAGATCGTCGGTAATTAGGCTGTACTTGCCGCGAAAGTATGGTGGGCGTGGCTTTCTGAGCGCGCTCACCATGCATAATTGCGAAGTGTGCAGTCTCCGTCAATACTTCTTGGCGAAATCGAATGATCCATTCTATAATGACATCATTTCTAATGATAAAGGGCTTACCCCTCAATCCTTAGCCAACGAGCAATGGCAGGACCCAGCAATGCTTAGCATTTCAGACCGGGAGACCGTATGGAAGGAGAAAGAGCTCCACGGGAGGTACTACAAGGCTGTACATGTGCCCTTCGTAGATACAGTCGCCTCCCTCAACTGGCTACGTTTCGGTGACCTCTTCGGGGAAACCGAGGGTTTTGTCTGTGCAATACAGGGTCAGGTTATTAAGACCAACAACTATCGGAGATACATCCTAAAGGATGACACCCTCGACGTCTGTCGAGCTTGTCGCCATCCCGGGGAGTCATGTCATCTCCGGTCGTTCGGCGCTTTCTAACTCTGAGTACTTGCACAGGCACAACCTAGTAGCCAGAATTCTACACCAGGAGCTCGCTCTGAAATACGGTCTCGTGGACCGGAAATTGCCGTATTACAAGTACTTGCCGGAAGCCGTGCTCGAAAATGACCGCGCCAGGCTCTACTGGGACCGGGCCGTCATCACAGACAGGACTATTCTTGCGAATAAGCCTGATATTGTGCTAATGGACCGGGCACAGTCAAGGATATTTTTGGTCGATATTACCACCCCGTATGACGAAAACCTCGTGAGAGTCGAAACAGATAAGCAATCAAAATATCTGGACCTGGCTCACGAGGTGACCGAGATGTGGGGTGGTCTGCCGACCGAAATTATTCCTGTAGTCGTCTCTGCGAATGGGCTAATCCCAGTTAGCGTCTCTGGTCATCTGAGGCGACTGGGACTCCGTGACGGACCGCTCCGGGCTCAAATGCAGAAGGCGGTGCTCCTTGATACTGCCCGCATCGTCCGCCGGTTTCTTTCCCTTTCCCCCTAAACCTTGGCCGTTAGGTCTCCCCTGCCGAGGGCTTCCATCTGGTTGGGCTTTTATTTATTTATGTATTTTTGTATTTATTTTATTTTATTGATATTTTTGTATATTTATCTTTTCATTTTAGTTTATAATTATATATTTATACATCCCAACCAGATGAGAAAACTATATAGATACCTCACATAATAATAATAATAATATTCCACAACTATCACACAACGCCATCTAGTCCCAAGCTAAGCAGGAGCTTGTGTTATGGGTACTAGACAACTGATAAACATACTTATATGTTTCTAAATACATAAATATAATAGACAAATTACACCCAGACACAGAACAAATGATCGTGCTCATCATACAAACATTTGTCCCGGGTGGAAATCGTACCCACGACCTCCGGCATAGCAGTCAGGGTGGTCAACCACTAGACCAACATGCCTGTCTAATGCATTGGGGCAACGCGGCCAACATTTCTTTGACCTACAACCCTCTCAAAAATGAGACGTCTGTGCCTAGCAGTTGGACGTTTATTAGGCTGTATTTTTTTCGTTATAACAATCTCGTTTACTTTGTACGAAAAATACTCAGACTAGCGCAGTCTCGATATTGCTATCACCGATCCGCTTAGATATGGCAAATTCTTTCTATAACGAGACTGGCTTACGCTAAAACTTTTATGAGCTAATGATGAATAAGAAGCGCGAAAAACAAATGAATTCCATTTTATTAGTATTCTGATTGAAGTCTAGCTGCATCAAATGAGAGGACAAGTAGTATATTTACATATTACGTGTTGTCCCACACCAAATATTAATTTCCTTTAGAAAAGATTTCTCCTCATCCAATTATAATCGAAGTCGCCTTACCCTCTCCCATTGATTAAATCGCGATATATTTCGTAGAGCAATCATTTAAGACCTAAACGCCTTGGCACATTCTTCGAATAATTGATTGTTCAATTTGCAAGTTTCGTGGAAAATTATACCAACCGCCATATCAATAAATATTGTGTGTTATGTATTCCATATGTATTCTAATGTAGCTCTTATAACAACTTAAATGACTTTCAAATGGTGATCACGACAACCAGTCTCAGTAGAGACTAGCCATCTGTACATAACAGTATTACAGTGGACAGGTAACAGGTAACAGGTAACACCTCACTCTTGTCACAATCCGGCGCTGCTGACAAGAGATCAGGCATAGGAGCGCTATTTCGAGCTTCCTTCCCGAGAAATTATGTAATTAGATCACCAGTTTCCTATCGAAGCATCAAGGTCGTGGAGGACATAGCATGTTCTGGTTATAAGTCTATTAATACTAATGTCCTACCCTTTGTCTTCTGCGTATTAATGATATGTCTCAAAACTGATGATAGCATTTGGTGTTGCTTCTTACACCGGACGTGCCAATATTTCACACAATAATACATCACAAACTTATGCATGTCTGAAATCGAGTCTTTGATAAATAAAGCTTCGGATTCGGGATGACTAAATCTGGTCCAGTTAAATCCTCAGGAGACACAGATTTGCGCGTTTACCGCTAAAAAATACCCCCTTCTTGCTTCATCTGACACCAGAATCCTCGGCGTTAACATATTGAGTGACGTTTAGTTCCGCGGTAACTTGGAAGGAAAGACTAAATTGTCCTAAAAATGCTCGGCGTGCTCAGTATAGAAAAACAGTATTTCATGCCGGCAAACCGCTTGCAACTTCACAAGGCGCAGTTGGCGACCTCACAGGGAATGCTGTTTTCATCTCTGGACCGAGTTACACCAGTGCCGGCTTTTACTTGACCGCATCCAGTAAAGAGCGGTCCGAATCGTCGACGATTGAGTTCTTTCAAATCGGCTCGATTCGTTGGTGTTGTGCGAAGATATTATGTTGCATCCCTTTGCGTTTTCTATTGCATTACCCACGAGGAGTGTGTGTGAGAAAATGTTTGGATTAATTCTAATCGCCAAATTCCACCATTGCACATCAGGACACTATTAGCATCTGGATGCTTGGCAGTCCACTACTGTAGATTCACGAAAAAGTTTTCTTCCTTGCATGTCTTGTTTTTAGAATCGGTTACTCGAGAATCGAGTTCATCAAGAAAAGTTCCTGTTTATTTTTAAAAGGCCGGCAACGCAATTGCAATGCAGTTGTTCGTAGACAGCAGAAATAGTCACTTAACACCCGGTGAGCCGCATGCTCGTTTGCTCCCTCTTCTATACAGCAACCCTCCTACAAAGAACTACGTTAACGTGGTCTCCGAGACACGGGTGCTAAAAATCACCTACTTTTAGATTGTTGGATCCTACTTAAAATTTCTTTACAGAAAATTCCATTAACTGAGTTTGTCTGACCTGGGATTCAAACCTGGGACCACATGATCAGCTGTTGGTTTACGACCACTAGACTGAGGAGGTAGTGAATAATATTAGATTTTAGAAAAACCTTAACAACACGCATCGATCCTAAGCTGATTATTTCATTGTATCCTGTCGATTCCTAATCAGGTTACTAGGGTAAAGATTTTAATTATTATATGGTGATCGATCCTTTGATACGAGTACTAATTTTCAAGTCAATCTGTCATCTACAAGTTGGTGAAAATTACATAAAAGGTTCAGTTAAATAGATAGATATATAGATTAATACAAGCTAAGAAGTAATATACATGTAAGCGTGTTAAATATACGTATACATACGTGTACATATGATCCTTCTGCATGACATTAGGAGGCATTGTCTCCATGAAACATTTAAAGTAAATATTTAAGACTTTTCACTTTTGGAAATATATATATATATATATATATATATATATATATATATATATATATATATATATATATATATATATATTATAGGGTTATTTTTCAAAGAGTAGCCAAATTGTACATTTCAAGTATGTATGTCTAAAATTAAATAACGTTTTACCGTTGTTGCAATTTTTGAAAATACGAGTACGTAAGGCCTCTACTTTTATTTTAAATCATATAAATATACGTTACCACGCATTTTGCATTTGATAGATAAAGAGGACAGAATGTTTGACATTTTTAATTAATTGTTCACCTTTTGCCTATATTGCTTAATCCGAATATTCTCTGAAAATTTGGCTGGTTATTGCAAAATAACCCTGTTGATATAAACTTACTAAAGTACTCTGTAAGTAAAATGAATGAAAACGTGTTATGTGATTTTCGAGAAAATCCTCTTACGGAGGAGTCAGATTATAAAAAATACTCTTAAAATATAATATTGTTTATTTTTTATATCACGATTACGATATTAAAACGAGGGTGCAAAGATTGAAATCAAAATAAGCACCAAGCAAAAACACCGCTGATCTTAGAAGCGCGTAATTGAGACAGTAGCTTTTTTTTTGCGTAGGCATTCACTAAGAAAGTATTTTGAAAAATTCAAACAATATTTCACGGGTGTTACGATTTGTATCATTGTTTTTATTTTGCGAAACGAATCCATATTTGTATGGTGACAATTTATTAAATTGTAAATATAGGTAGGGAGAATGGTCCTAATTGACAGTATCGTTACAGTAGTGCTAAACATTGGTAGTGCATAAGTGTAGATATCAATCATAGCCTCATCACTTCTAACAACTTCTCTTACTTCTACTTACCGGAAACATTGTAACACAACACTAGAATTCATTTACCCACCCTCAACCTAAAAATTTTAAACGAGGTAATATAATAATAAAATGTTGATATTATTAATATGTTTATTCTGCAAAAAATACCGATTGCCTATTATAACTTGTGGTCGAATGCAGCGAGGCGTGAAATGGAAATCCTTCTCCGTTACGATAGATCATCTCCATCATCTCCATGACGAGATGAACAGCAGCATCTTTCTCAACAACTCACAATAATGAAAGCTATATTTTTTAATGTATCGGATCAAACGATTGACAAGGCTTACGAGTTACAACCAGAGGACGAGTATAAAGCTATAAAGTAATATCCGACGACCGACATAATCGAGCGGGTGATCCATTGAATGATCAATATATATATACAGAATGGGTCCCACATATATGCAATAAATGAAACCATATACTTGTTATCGCCTTTGCTGACGATATACAAAAAATGAACGTAATCGGTCCAGTAATTAGGTCAAAAAGTAGAGTTTTAATTTAAGCAAATTTGAACACTCTATAGAATTGGGTCACTAAGTCAATGATTCAATGAACTTGAATGAATCCTTGAACATTAAAAAGCGACGCTGCCACGCAGTGCAAACTATTGGTATTGCGACATATCGACAGCGATGTCTTTTGTCGGCGTGCCACCCGCGTGCAACGTTGTCACTCTTCCAAGGGGTCAAGGTACGTTGTCTAAACAGAGTGTTCACTTTTACTGAATTTATTTTAAAATTTATTTTGTTTGAAAATTTCACTTTTCTATTTTACGGGTTTTAATTTAATATTTAATTTTTCTACACTTCTACGGACTAGTATTACTTGTGGTTTCATTTATTGCATATATGTGGGTCCCATTCTGTATATATTCAAATCCACTGTTGCTTTGATTCCCCCTCTGTACAGATTTTTTCCAAAAATATGTTACTTAAAGGGACGGTTGTCTGAAAAAATAATACAATGAAATTGAGCCGGGACAGAAACCTTAAATCGGTATAAGATAACGTCGTTGCATACAGACAAATCTTTTTTGCATTAAACTTTTAACGACCTAATACAAACATAAAAAATATTTTTAATTTACTACTAATCGGCATCATCACCTTTACCGTCCATCACAAGCGCATTGCTAAACATATGCCCCCCAAGAAATACACATAAAGCACGGTTCTGAGCCACCTATTTCCATCAACTTCCTGCATCTTTTATCAGGTCTTGACTCCATGTAGTTGGTGGGGGCGGGCCGCCTTAAACTCCGCTTTTCGGTTCGAGGATGCAACTCGAGGACTTTTCTTCCCCATCGGTCGTCGTTTCTTTGAGTTATGTGGCCAACCTATTTCCACTTCAACTTACTGACATATAGTAATGCGAAAATTAAATTCTAATATCTTAAGTTTAATATAACGGGAACCTAGAGCCTAGAGTATGCAGTAACTGAAAAATATTTCAATTTATTAGTGAGATATCGTTTCTAAAGCCATAGGATTGATTATTTATCTGGCATTTCCCATAAGCCTCCCTCCTCTTACGACCGCTTACGATACCCACGGAACGAAGAGGTTGATGGACTCTTATATACACCGCACCGCCACCACACGGCAAGCAAAGCACCTTTATTACCAAAAATAATTAACATGACCTTGAGTAACAGTTTAAATAAACAAGTAAAGTAACAAACATTTTTTTATAGAATAAGGTGACAAACGAGCACACAGTCCACCTGACGATAAGTAAATGTTGTAGCGTAAGGACATCTACGTCTATCCTTGATTAAGAATCTAAATGCAAATACGTTTTTATCCTTGAGGAATAAGATAGAATGATTCGTTACCAATAAAAACAGTCTCCGGTTCTCTACACTCACCATACGAAACACAGCAGCATTGAGCTGCCATTTTACGCTGGTATTTTAAGTCAAGCCATAATATATAGCTGCAGCGTAGCTCTACCACGTATTTACGTAAACATATTTAGCAACATTGTATTTCACAAACATTTATATAAATTTACGAAAAAAGATACCATAATGTGTAGCGGACAGTTAAGTCGTAAATTTAAGGCTTCGCGGGAAGCCAAATAAATAGAAGCTTAAGACTCCGGTGTTTTACATAAATCTCCCTATTCGTAAATCCTAGCAGCAATTTTGAAAAACATTATGATTATAATCCTTATTGAACAAAAAAATATAGTTTTCTGAGTAGTGGATTCTACCGAATACGTGGTGGAGGTGTGTGAGAATCCACATTTGTTCTCCACTCCTTCTTTGATCAGCTCTGCGTCTAGATGTAATTTGTGTGCTGGGATATATGGGACAATGGTAAAAAAACAGTGGTGTCAATTCGTTAGACCCGTGGTCAAACTGATCCACCGTCGAACAAGTTCAGAAAAGAAAATGCCGCCTCATAATTCAAAAACTGATAAAACTAAACACTTGTAATTATGCATACCTAATAATAAGTACCTCTTGAGCACCTAAAATCTGAATTTCAAGCCAATTTTGTTAATGTATGAAAAGAACCATTTTACCACAGACTGACACTCTCATAAAAAACCTGAGCGACTTCTAGGTTACCTAAAAACTTAAAGTTTGATATATAGGTAGAAAATTGACACTAGATTTTGAGAAAGGAAAAAACCTGAAAACATATAATTAATGGGCTTCGACAGATGTTGACAATGTTGTTTGTGCGATTAGTTTTCGACATTTATTTTATTTTAAATTAATAATATGAAGAAAAATGTAACATATTTTTTATTAAGATCAATAAAATAAACGTCATTTAAAAAAAACATTCTCCAAAAATTAACGATATGCCACCAAAACATAAATGTGTTTGTACTGCACTTGAGCCCCTTGGTCAAGTTCAGTACAAACGACGTAAGGTGTTATCTACTTCGGCGCTAAGAGAGTTGAGATCTAAACGAGTGCTAAACTCCATAGATATTCCAAGGCCGTTGTACATTTCAATAGATTCTATGATGTAAGCAACTACATTCCCTAAGTAATATCACAAAACACCTGTACAAGGCCGATATAGAATAGCCGAGAGGGACGCGCCAAAGAAGAAAGTTCCCTAAGTAGTGTTAAGTTATCTTTATGTTTTATATTACGTATATATTTTACGTTAAATGAAATAAAGTTATTATTATTATTTCTCCACAAATCTTTTAATAGGTCAATAGATCAAGTCTATATACATCATGGAAACTTTGAAAATAAGAAATAGTCTTCATATGGAGTTTTGTAGGGTACCTTAGCGTCGGCGAAATGTTGTTTATAGTTTCATCGTTTAAATAATGATTTGAAATGTATTTTGATACGTAAAGTGATGCGCTTTTGTGAATTAATTGTCTGCGCGTATTAACTATTAGAGAAAACGACGAAACAAGAGCATCGACGTTAATATAAACCTTAAGTAACATTAGCCGCCTTATGAATTCGGTCGGGCATTCACCGTCGTCTACGACTATCCGCTGGGTTCGGCTGTCGTCAAAGTCTGTAAAAACTTCGCAATGAGACACGTCAGCATATTGCGAAGAAAAAAAATCTTTTAATACGAAGATCCCGAGTGAAATGAGATCAGTTATGATCATTACGGTTTTTTCACAATTCGCTGAGCGACGTTAAGCGTTGAAGTCTCAATTCCATATGTCGTCACTGGCAACATGCATCGTTCAGCGTTAATGGCGAATACATCACTAACTTTTGTCGTCTTATATCATTCATTCATATGATAACGACAGAATTGCCAGATGATCTGTGCACTATGCTCAATAACCTCAATAAGAAACCAAGGGATTGGTGTTATGATGAACATGGACAAAACAAAAGTCATGTGTGACAGCCATGTCACATCTGTACCGGTAGTTGTTGGAAAAACTTCTTTAATTTTAGTCTATGTAAATTTCACAGTACGCAAGCAACCCGGGTTCAACATATTTAATATCTCCCCCCCCCCCCCGGTAATATTTGAATTCATAACTGTCATTTGAAGTAATGATTTGCATTCTAACATTTTAGAGAAATTAAAAAATATACGTTGAATAAAACTACTCTTACGAGTACGGTTTTTATCGCGCTTAACTTACATAATTTTATTCTCCCGACGTTTCGGGTGCTGTAAAGCACCCTGTGGTCACGGGGAAGACTCTCGTGGAAATTCGGAAAACGTCGGAAATCAGAATTCAAATTAAGTAAATTAAACACGATAAAATCCTTAAAAGTAGTTTTATTCAATGTGTAGTGTTCGTGTAAATATACGAAATCATTATAAAAAATTATTTCTAATATATGTGAAGTCGCTAAATTGGGGCAGTGCGATAGGTATTTCCTTGCCCTGATAGAAGTGAGACACAGTGGGCTTATATTCCTTTTCTTGTAAAAAAAAGAGACTGATTGTAACTTTATAGCGTTATAGTCCATTTGCTCATAAAAAGGTCAACCGGCTGCATATTTCAATATGCAACGGAATGTGGCGAGGCGCGAAATGGAAATCCTTCTGCAATGCAATATCGGAATGTGATTTTTTGTCGGTGCGTTTTATTTGGTCACATTAGGTTTTCCACATTGAAATATTGATTTTGATCGTTCTATACATAAACAAAGACATGAAATTTAATAAACACTCTTTTAGCTGAGATACATCTAACGTCATCATTCTAAAACGAACCTTAAAACGATTTTTAAACCTTTTTACACACACTAGGATTTGCTTCTGAATCTTAGGAGCATTTTAAATACATAAATTAAGGGCCTATACTACCTCAGCTCAAATTCTAATTTCGCCCCCACTTCCCCGCGCGTCGTATGCTATGTACCGACATGTATATAATCACTAATACTGTAAGTAGATAGGTCGCAAGAAACATTTCATTAGGTTTATCATATTTATACCTGTTTCTATACGCCAACGTAGTCGCTTCTTATTTTTATTACGATTATTTCTCATTTTAATTTTACGTTGTCCTGTTGCGTTATGTATCGTAAGCAACACAGCTTTCCCGTTCGAAAGCAAAGATATTCGAAAGCCGAAACGAGACTGATCGGGCGGCAGAGACAAGTTTAAGGACGCCGATAGTTTAGATAATTACTCTTTACAGTGAAAATAATGGTAATTTAAAAAAAATTATAAACATAAGCCCAGCTTTATAGTTAGTTCAGTTAGTATGCAAAGTTTCATCATCTAATTTAAAGTATTTTATGAATACCAGAGGTTTGTAGTTCAGTTTGGAGGTAGCTTTCGATTTTTTTTCTATTGAGATAATTTTACGAAAACGTGTTTCCCTCTAACATAGTACTTAACATAAATCCTCAACTTTACCTTAAATTTATTTCAAAATTAATGCCGCAATATTTTCGGCATAACGGAGGATCTTGCTAAGCCATTTGAGGTAGTATAGGCCCCTATTTTCCATATATACCATAATACCATATCCCAAGCGTTTAGCGACTATGTTACGTAGTATTAGATATATATATATATATATATATATATATATATATATATATATATTAATCTAAGCCAATGCTTGACAAATATCCCACCCGATAAGTGCTTGTCCACTTCCCCATATGATCCCGAAAGTGTCTTAAAAGGCGACAAAGGGAAACTGAAACTGGAGATAGGCCTGATAATAACCAAAAATAAAAAGTCGCATACAATGGAAAGGTCTATGTGCAGCAGTTCTCACTTGATAGACTGTAATAAATGATGAATAAAATTAAATAAATCCTTGTCGCAAAGGTACCTCTCCATGTTCGTGGCCTTGGGCTGGAGTCTAAAGTAATAAACTCAAAGCTGTTTAAACCTGGCTATCTAAGTCCAACATTGAAAAAAGACTCCCCAATAGATTGGTTAGTACTGTTATCAGGAAGATGCCGATTCCAATTCATTTTCTCCCTCTCGCCTTTCTCTGTTGCCTCCTACGAAACCCAGGGGATGATATTACGGTAGTGGATTCTCCCTACAGTACTACTACTCTCCAACTTTCTTACTACATGGGGTTATAGATCCTACTTCCACGTTCGACGTTTGAGCGTCAGGAAAGATAATAAATTCTAATCTAAAGCATTATTAAAATTAAACGATTAAACGTTAAACATAACGTGGGTCTGAAATAAATTTATTATTATTATTATAACCGCTACTCCTAAAATCATTGCCAGTTTCAAAGAGTACTTCTATTGGTGAGTATGAACAATTCTATCAAAAAATACATACTACCTGATGCTTGATGTATTCTCACAAGCCGCTACTACGCGACAAATGATTACAAAACAGTAAAACAAAATACTTTTGCGTTGTTAAATAATTGACAGCACGAACACTCGTAAATAAAACACCCCCATAATATGCCTCGTGTTATTGAGTTTTTAAATGAACTAGGTGTTCGTAGTAGTCATGTGAAAAGGTTTTTCTTCTCTTGCCAGGAGCGACTCAACGAGGAAGCGTGGGTTACCATTGTTGTACTAGCTATTTTTCAAGTAAAATGAATTTAGCATGTGTTTATTCCTTTCATTATTATTATTATTATTGTAAAAAATATTTTAAAAAGTAAGTTCCTTAATTATATTTTTTTTATATAGAATAAGGGTGACAAACGAGAACTCAGCTCACCTGATGGTAAGTGGATTTAGTGCCCCTAGACGTCTAACATCTATCCTCGATTAAGAATCAAAATACAAAAGCGTTATGATTTCTTATATTTACGCGAACACTGTACATTGATTAAAACTACTTTTACGGATTTTTTCGCGTTTTATTTATTTTATTTTTAATACCCGACGTTTCGGGTGCTTTCCAGCACCCATGGTCACGGGGGACTGAGGTGACTGACGTCCCGATGTCAAAGTTAACCCGGAGTACCTTCAGCTTTTTTAATTATTGTCTTTGGTCCGATCTACGCAGAATGAACTAACTGTGGTTTGAAGTCTTGCAGTGGTATGCTTGGGTTTAGTTTTAATTTTATTAATTATAGGATCCCAAGCAGGTGGTAATACCAAGCCTCCTTCTCTATTGAAATTAGGATGTTTTTTAATTTCAATAGCCTCACGTATCATCCTTGGTAGGAATCGGTGTTCTTTCGCGAGGATTTGTGGTCTATCAAATCTGATGTAATGGTTGGGGCCATCTAGGATATAATCGCAAACTGCAGACTTCCCGGAACGTTGATGCTTCACATCAGCTATGTGTTCTTTTACGCGGGTTCTAATTGATCTCTTTGTTTGCCCTATATATGAGAGACCACAATCACAATCAAGCTTGTACACTCCTGCATCTTGTAGAGGAATATGACACTTGACGGATGGTAAGAACTGACTAATCTTCTTCGGCGGCTTGTAGAATGTTCTAATAGAAGCTCGCTTCAAGATGTAGCCAATCTTGTCTGTGACACCTCTGACGTAAGGTAGTACAGCAGGCACACGCTCGACTGTGGCCGGCTTCACTCGGTCACTGTGACGGAGGCGCGGGACCCGAAGCTTGGGCAAATCTTTGTTACAGAGAGCACGAGGAATCTGTGACAGCAAACACCTGGCCGCCGAGCTTCAGCACGTCAAGCAGGTTCTGCACGACAACAAGCTTCGGGTCCCGCGCCTCCGTCACAGTGACCGAGTGAAGCCGGCCACAGTCGAGCGTGTGCCTGCTGCTACCTTACGTCAGAGGTGTCACAGACAAGATTGGCTACATCTTGAAGCGAGCTTCTATTAGAACATTCTACAAGCCGCCGAAGAAGATTAGTCAGTTCTTACCATCCGTCAAGTGTCATATTCCTCTACAAGATGCAGGAGTGTACAAGCTTGATTGTGATTGTGGTCTCTCATATATAGGGCAAACAAAGAGATCAATTAGAACCCGCGTAAAAGAACACATAGCTGATGTGAAGCATCAACGTTCCGGGAAGTCTGCAGTTTGCGATTATATCCTAGATGGCCCCAACCATTACATCAGATTTGATAGACCACAAATCCTCGCGAAAGAACACCGATTCCTACCAAGGATGATACGTGAGGCTATTGAAATTAAAAAACATCCTAATTTCAATAGAGAAGGAGGCTTGGTATTACCACCTGCTTGGGATCCTATAATTAATAAAATTAAAACTAAACCCAAGCATACCACTGCAAGACTTCAAACCACAGTTAGTTCACTCTGCGTAGATCGGACCAAAGACAATAATTAAAAAAGCTGAAGGTACTCCGGGTTAACTTTGACATCGGGACGTCAGTCACCTCAGTCCCCCGTGACCATGGGTGCTGGAAAGCACCCGAAACGTCGGGTATTAAAAATAAAATAAATAAAACGCGAAAAAATCCGTAAAAGTAGTTTTAATCAATACAAAAGCGTTGCCACACCTAAGGACTAAGGAGGAATGTCTCGTTTCTGTTCGGTTTCAGTTTCAGGGTATCCGGTTCTCTACACCAACCATACGAAAACAACAGCATTGAGCTGATATTTCACGCCTGTATTCTGTGGGAGCGTTGTCCTTCCTCGTTCAAGCCGACCCATTCATGCCACAACCACGATATAGCTGCAGCACGATACCACGTAAAAGACTTCACGTATTACTAAAGCTACTTAAGCCATGAGGAAGTCAAAATTTGGATACTTAAATATGTTGAAATTAAACTCTAAAATAATAAGAGTTTATTTTTTTTACATTTTACAGGATAGGTTAACAAACGAGCACACAGTCCACCTGATGGTAAATAGTTACTGTGGCCCATAAACATCTACATCTATCCTCGATTACAAATCAAAATGCAGAGGTGTTGTCACCCGTAAGGACTAGATGGAATGCCTAGTTTCCAGTAAAAAGGGTCTCCGGTTGTCTACACTCGCCATACGAAACACAGCAGCATTAAGCTACTATTTTACTTCGGTGTTCTGTGAAAGCGTGGTCCTTCGTCGGTCGAAACAACACATTCGTGCTTCAACTATACTACTAATATAAATGCAGCATGGCTCTACCACGTATAGATTATATTACTTTCGCGTAAAAAATAAGATTTCTTCTATGAGATTAGTTTAAAAAAATTAAATTACTCAACTCTTTTTAAACAGCAGTAAGTTTGAGGCAGGGCCGCTGTCTCATATTAACATTTGAAATGAAAATTTTAGTGCATTAAAAGCTAGGAATGGAGAAACGACGGATACCTTAGATTTTCTGAAAACAATGTATTGTTATATATATACAAATTACATTAATATTTTGCGCGGAAGGTATGATGATAATGATAATGGTGAGTTTTCTGATAAAATATGAAGATTTTCAAATAAATAACGAGCAATGAAACTCTCGATTAATGCATGATGTTGTGTAGTAACCCTTAGACATCTGCATTTATACTCGATTAATAGTCATCCCCCTACCCCGGCAGACTAATATGACACATTACTAGTAAATGGATCTCCGGCCTTCATCACTGAAAACACATCGTGAATTATGTAGACCTGAGATCCTAAGCAACTTCTGCAATTTTACTATATTCCCTGCGAACGTGATACAAAAAACAGAGAACAGTACAATAGGTGCAATACGCGTAAAAAAATATTTCTTTATTTTTTTTTAGGTTTAGGTATAAGTTGCCTTACCAATTTTTTATTAATACAATCTTCTACCAATACCAGATTTACAAAAAAGAAGTTTTCCATTAAAATTTAAAGCTTATTTGGATATTTTGATATCAGGAAGATAATGTATCGATTCAAATCCTCATAATAAAATAATATTAAAACAAAGTGCAGTGTAAGAATATCCACTACCTCACTCACATCGTCTCGTAGGTGACGTAAGAAGCGACGGAGGGTAACAAATCAGGAGATAAGCAGCAGCGTCTCCTAATAACGACAAAAATAAAAAACTGCGGCTGCCAACCAGCTTGCCAAACGTGGCAACTATGGAAAATATACCCTATGAGGCAATCTATGAAGGCCTATGTTCAGTAGTGGGCTTCGAAGGTTGTAACGATAACGGTATTGGTAATTACCTCATATTAAAATATCCCGAAGTGCTTTTGACTTAAAAGGAAACTTAATAGTAATATTTACATCGCATCGTTAATGTAGTAAAAAATTGATTTAAAACAGTTTCCACTTTTTACGATAGAATAAAATAATGGAGGATAAATGCCTTTATTACAACAGTAATGCAGAAATAATTACATTGCTGTACCAAAAGCAATAGTCACTCTTGTGGCATTTTTCAATAACTTCATGAAAACGCCTTAACAATTTAACTTAATAAAAGAGAGATATTTTTTTCTTCGAATATCTACCGCAGTATTTTAATTATTTCGACGACCGGTGGGGTAGGAATGTTCTCGGGTGGCAAACGATGTATATTGCGGTTGCCCGCTAGATAAAGTTGCGCCTGGTAAGAGATGCAGGAAGTCGATGGATTCAGGTGGCTCAGGACTGTGGTTTTTAGCATTTTATGGGCTAGAGTCACCTTAGCTGCGAACCTTGTTTCTACGATAACTTTTACTGATTAACAGTAGGTTAAACACACGTGTCTACAGGAAATGGCGCTAATATTCGCCAATTCAACACGACCGAAGACAAATCAGGCGTATGAACAACAGCATTACATGCTTTCCAAAGCACTCCGGGCTGATACTGAGCGTTCTTGACAGAAAACCTAACTTTTGATCCAATCCAGCTTGCGATCACTATCAAACAACAAAAAAAAACAAATTAATGATAATTGGTTGTAACATTTGCAATTTATAATATATAATGATTGACAAATTAATTATTATTATAACAAGTATATGACATTGAGCTATAATAATATTCTTACGTTGGTATTTCCTCTGACGCTGTTACATAATTAATTAGAAAGTTACCATATCAATTAAAAAATATTGAATAATTTATATGTTGTTAAAATTTCGATAAATATTGTTATAGTTACTTGTTCATTAAAATTTACACATTACTATGGTAGGATATGTAGAACTAAATTAAAATAAACACCATTGCACAACCATATTGTTGCAAAACAAATATTATTATTATCATTATTAAGTAGTTATTTACCGATTAATTATTGCGGTATAATACATAATTTTGAATTGTTCTATTAATAGTAATAATGATTTTCGTAGTTTTTTAATGATTTAAAATTTTTTCTTTCCCCAGTTCTGTGTATAACATTATAGTTCCCGGTTGACTGAGCTTTGCTCGGTATTTTTCGCTCGGTTTTTTTTTTTAATTCGTGTGTTTTGGAAATTATATTTAGATACAAATTACATACTGATGAAATATGAATAATATTTTTTGATCTTAGTGACATAGTAGAAAAAACTGAACTGGTTATTTGAATAAAAAATCATGAGTGCAATTAGTTTAATTTAAATTTTCACGTTTTTAAAAAATACTAAAAAAAGGGCTTGCAAAATAGATTTTCTCAAAAAAGAAAGGAACTTGAAAAAAATTAAAAAAAGTTGGTCGGTCGGTCTGGGCTCGAACCGGGGTTTTACGATTCTGTGACCGCCCATTATACCAATTAAGCTATTTATAATCATTGACAATTTGTCAAAATTTACCTTCTTATTCTAACGATATTGTAGCAGTTTTTCATTGCTTAAAAACACGGACAAAAAGACATTTTCTAAAAATAAATCCTAGCTAGATCGATTTATTATCCCCGAAACTCCCTGGACACTAAATTTTATGAAAATCGTTGGAGCCGTTTCCGAGATCCCGATTATATATTTATATATATACAAGAATTGCTCGTTTAATAGTATAGGATAAGTAATAATATAATTTGACAATAGACAGACCAACGTGCACAAATATATTATGATATAAATGTATATAAATTAAATTGTTTTGAAATGAAATGAATTATTCAGCTATGTAAATGTAACGGTTAAAGAGGCTATCTCTGTAGAAAGCTTTCAATTCATTAGTCCCAAGTTGGGAAGCGCTATTGAAGAATTACTTTGCGGTATACCTTTTCCTTTTGCGGTGTTAGATTCAAGGCGCTTAATGAATCGACCTGGTTTGTTCATTTAAGCTTTGTGTTACGCTTTTTTATTTAATATAAATGTGATTCAAGAATGAAAATTTCACTTTTTTAGGAATTCATATCCAAACGGTAGAACGGGGCCCTTTTAATGTCACTTTCCTATCTGTCTGTCTGTCAGTCTGTCCGTCTTTATGTCAAGAATCTTTAGTTCGCAGATGGAATAAGTTAAGGACCTGAAATTTGTGTATTGGTGACCCGAAACCGAATATAATTATAAATTCAATTAATTTATTTTTAGGCGGAACCAATACTACCAGTCCAGTACTAATACTACGGGAATAAGAAGCCGAAAATAAGATTTCTTAGCTTTGCATGTAGGGTTTAATAGTCCAGAGTTTATTAATAAAATAAAAATAAATAAATATAAATAAGTAATAGTATATAAATAAGTATATAAATAAGTATATAAATAAGTAAATAAAATATAAATAAATAAATATCGAACGATAAATTTGTCAGTTTTAGACCATTTTTGTTACGGGGTCCATCTCAAAAACTAATATATAGCTAGCAATTCAAAATGTCTGTATAACATGCACCATGTACTGTATGTAAACAATAAATGCTGAAAACGTTTCATTATTTAGTTTTAAGCGGTTATCAATTAAACAAACATTTTTAAGGTTTTTTTTCACGGGTTAAAATAGTATTACCTAATTAAATATCCAGTTTAAAAAATTACATTCATTCAAGTCATTATATACACGAAACGCTAATGGCAATACTTGACTCGCAATTGCGTGGTTATATATTTTTTTTATATAACTGTTATTTTATTTGTTGAGAATGTCTTTAATATAATTTCCACGATGGATGCAGAAAAAACATTAAGTGTACGGGGCGTAAAGTTTTATTTAAAAAATATATAACTGAAAAATTAGTATGTCTATGTGTACGTGTGTTTATGTTTGTGTTCGTTCTTACGTTAGCGAACTTTTTCAATAAAACACAAAGATACATAATGATTTCTTAAATTAACGCTATACATTGAATGAAACTATTTATACGGATTTTATCGCGTTTACATAATCAACTTATTTTTTAATTTATTTTTAATTCCCGACGTTTCGGGTGCTTTACAACATCCATGGTCACGGGTGGGACTGAGATATTAGACGTCCCAATGTTATTCCAGCTACCTTCAGTTTCTGAATATTAATTTTTGTTAAAGTCTTGCAGTGGTATGTTTGGGTTTCAATTTAATTTTGTTAATTATAGGATTCCAAGCAGATGGCAGCACCCATCAATCTCCTTTATAGAAATTAGAACGTTTTTTTTTAATTTCAAGAGCCTCGCGTATGTTTGTCATCATCATTAGTAAGAATCGGTGTTCTTTTGTGAGGATTTGTGGTTTATCTAATCTGATGTAATGTAGGGGACGATCTTGAACATGTTCACAGACTGCAGACTTCCCGGAGCGTCGGTGGGAATTAAAAATAAATTAACTAAATGCGATAAAATCCGTATAAATAGTTTATTCAATACAAAGGTACAATTATATAATTTCATATACCTAACATTTCACGTTCAAGCTATCATACATAATGGATAAATACACACACATTATTATCGAACTGAAAATACATTTTGATAGTAACATGAAACTATTACATTCAAGCGTGAATACCGGCAAATGAACCTTATGGTATAATATTGAAAACTATATTTGTAATGGTTGGTAATCGATAATATATTCGGTTCTCTTCTTACCTATTGAATAGCTATTTTCCAATTCAGGCTAGTTTGAATTTCGAAATCTTGCATGCGGATTTTAATACCAAATTGCAATTAATGTCATATTTTAATACATTCACTAGCCGCTTCAGTGTGCTGGGCTGGGCAATAATATTTTATTGCGGAATATAACATCTAAAATATCAAGATTTTTTTTCATAAGATTATCGTAAAATCCATTTTAGTGAGTGTCTGTATTGCTAAATAAGTAACAATCTAACAATACTAAATTACTCACAGAATACCAGCGTCAAGTATTAGCTTAATGGTGCTGTGTTTCGTATGATGGGCGTAGAGAACCGGAGACCCTTTTTACTGGAAACAAGGCATTCCACCTAAGTCCTCACGGGTGGCAACGTATCTGCATTTTTTTTTTCGTAATCGAGGACAGATGTAGATATCTCTGGGCCACAGCAACCACTTACCATCAGGTGGACTGTGTGCTCGTTTGTCATCCTATCCTATAAAAAAAAATTTCAAGTCAATCGAGTGTATAGATTTAGAAAACTCGTGATGAGCCAATCAGAGGTATTTCGCTTGTTTTATAAATATATACATCCTATCAAAAGTCCACTGCGAAACATAGGCTTCCTCAGAACATTTACGTTCTCATAGAGGGGATATTTCTCATAGTTGCCAAGTTTGCCAAGCGATGTGGTAGCCGCAGTTTGTTTCCCCAAGGAATGCATGAGCACACTATATCGATGATGTGTGACCAGACACTACAATTGAAAGCACAAACGCACAGACGTTTTTCGTTTGGACTTTAAAGTCGATAGTAAAGAATAGAAACTTATAGTGGAAGCGAATAATTTTAAAACAACTTCAGAGTTAGCAGCGGCCGCCAGTGTAATGGTCAAAACGACATTGCTTCATTTGCTTTAAATATAAAAATACTCGTATAGCGGTAATCGTACAAGTGCGTATTTAACTGGCGTCGAAGTTTGCTTCAATTTATTGACTCAAAAGCACAGATTAATAAATAGCAAAAGTAAGATTGGATTTTAATGCAACTTATAACTTGTGATAAAAAGACTTTTATATATACAATACTATTGATTTCGTACTGAAATCTGTGTAATAAATAAATAATAATAATAAATAAGTCATTTAGCAGTGTGTGAGAGAGATAACTGCAGCTTGGACTGATGTGAAATAAATACGGAATCGTCATCTCGTTTTTGTTACCTTCTCCAAAACTAGACCAATAATTTTTTTTCTAGAAATCCATAAGACGGATTTTGGCTTTTTTTATAGAATAAGGATAACAAACGAGCACATAGATCACCTGATGGTAAGTGGATGCTGAGGCCCATAGACATATACATTTATCCTCGATTAAAATTCAAAATTCAGATGCGTTGTCACCCCTGAGGACTAAGATAGAATGTCTCATTTCCATTAAAAAGGGGCTCCGGTTCTCTCCACTCACCATACGAAACGCAGCAGGATTAAGCTACTATGTGACGCTGGTATTCTGTGAGAGCATGGTCCTAACCAGGTCAAGCCGACCCATTCGTGCACAACGATACCACTTAAAGAATTTCCAGCATTTATACAATTTAGTTGATGGATGTCTAATAAACGGGTAATTTTAATAATTTTAAAAGGTTTCTAGATTTTAAATTAATCAATTTACATGGGAGTTACAGGAATTTAGAGAACAAGTACTCAGGGGTGACAACGCATCTGAATTTTGATTCTTAATTTAGGACAAACGTAGATGTTTTTGGGCCACAGCATACCGTTATCAGTAGGTAGACTATGTGTTCGTTTGTCACTCTTATTCTATAAATAAAAACATATAGACATCAGAGAAATACATTTGTATGGATTATACATCGCCGAAATATCCGCTCTATCTTTGCTTACCGACAGGAATTGTAAAGAAACCTTTTCTATCACAGTCTCATAATTCCATAAACCCATTATTATCTACTGCCTTACCTTAGGTAAGGCAGTAGATAATAACGGGTAGATAGTGTAGTAGATAGTAAAAGCAGTAGAAATAATAGCCCGTGATAAGAATGTTTCACAAATTAAATAGCTTATAATATTTGTTAGAATATTATAATAAAGATAATGTCCCCCAGACCGAATTCAGCCATAGCGGCCAGACTCAACGAACTATTTGCATAGGACAGGATTATAATATGAATATGTACGGCAAGCACAGGTGCTTTTTTTTTTTTTTTTTTTTTTTTATAGAAGAGGGGGCAAACGAGCATGCGGCTCACCTGATGTTAAGTGACTACCGCCGCCCATGATCAACCGCAACACCAGGAGAATTGCGGGTGCGTTGCCGGCCCTTTAGAAAGGAGTAAGCTCTTTTCTTGAAGGTCCCCAGGTCGTATCGGTCCGGAAAAATCGCCGGTGATAAACTATTCCACAGAGAGGTTGTACGTGGAAGAAAGCTCCTTGTGAAACGTACAGTGGTGGACCGCCAAGCATCCAGATGGTGTGGATGGTATCGGGACGTTTGCCGTGTCGTGCGTTCACGAAATTTGGCGGCTGGGATTAATCCGAACAATTCCTCAGAGCACTCCCCGTGATAGATGCGATAAAATACGCAAAGAGATCCAACATCTCTTCGCAACGCCAGTGAATCGAGCCGATCGGAAAGCACTCGGTCGTCGACGATTCGAGCCGCTCTGCGCTGGATGCGGTCAAGTGGAAGGAGCTGGTACTGGGGAGCCCCAGCCCAGAGATGGGAACAGTATTCCATGTGCGGTCGAACCTGCGCCTTGTAAAGTTGCAGGCGGTGTGCCGGCATGAAATACTGCCCCGCTCTGCTGAGCACGCCAAGCTTTTTAGAGGCCAATTTGGCCTTCCCTTCCAAGTGACCACGAAACTGCACGTCACTCGATATGTCGACGCCGAGGATTCCGATACTGGCTGAGGCAACAAGGGGAGTGCCTTGAAACTGAGGGGATACGACAAAGGGGTTCTTTTTAGCGGTTAACGCGCAAACTTGTGTCTTCTGGGGGTTAAACTGGACTAGATTTAGTCGTCCCCAATCCGAGACTCTGTTCAGCAAAGACTCGACTTCAGACACAAGTTTGTCCCGGCACTCGGAGACGTTTTCCCGAGAAATATTGGCTCGGCCGGTGTAAAGAGCATCACCAGTGCTGTCATCTGCATAGCAATGAATGTTACGGGTATGCAACATATCATTGATATGCAGAAGAAACAGCGTTGGCGATAGCACGCAGCCCTGTGGAACACCAGCATTAATAGGCTTGCAATCGGAGCTTGCACCGTCTACAACGACCTTGATGCTCCGATCTGCAAGAAAGCTGGTGATCCAATCGCACAATTTCTCGGGAAGCCCATAGGAAGGGAGCTTCGAAAGAAGCGCTTTGTGCCAAACCCGATCGAAGGCCTTCGCAATGTCCAAACTAACGGCCAATGCCTCCCCCTTGAACTCTACTGCCTCCGCCCATCTGTGAGTGAGGTAGACCAGAAGATCACCAGCTGACCGACCACGGCGAAAACCGTATTGGCGGTCACTAATCAGCTGGTGATCCTCAAGGTACCTCATGAGCTGGCAGTTTACAATGGACTCCATTGTTTTGGAGAACAAGGAGGTGATGGCGATTGGCCGGTAGTTGGACGGGTCTGAGCGGTCGCCTTTTTTAGGGATCGGGTGGACGAAAGCAGTCTTCCATGATTTTGGGACTACGCCTAGGGAGTAGGAGTACCGGAAAAGACGCGTTAAAACCGGTGCCAACTCTGGAGCACACGTCCTCAGCACAATTGGGGGGATTCCGTCAGGCCCACTTGACTTGTGGATGTCCAGGGAGAGGAGTGCTTTGCGAACCGAGCGCTGTGTGAACTGCACTTCCGGCATGGAGCACTCACACCGCGGGATGGTCGGCGGCGTACTCCCCCCGTCATCGAGAGTCGAGTTAGACGCAAAGAAGGAGCCTAGAAGATCGGCTTTCTCCTTTGCAGTATGGGCCAGTGAGTCGTCCTCCCTGTGCAGAGATGGAAGAGATGGCTGACAGAAATTCCCCTGGACAGCCTTGGCGAGAGACCAGAATGCACGGGTTCCAGAAGGAAGGCGAACTAGTCTCTCGCCAATTCTGCCTATGTGCTCTGACTTTGCCTTGGCAATGACTCTTTTGAAGGACCTAGAGGCGGAATTATACTTCTTTTTTAGAGCGCTGGTGTTTACATCCCGGGACGCTGATGCATCAACCCAGGCTTGGTAGCACTCCTGCTTATAGCATGATGCTATTTTACAGGAGCGACCAAACCATGGCTGAGATTTGCCTCCAATGGGCACCACAGAGGAAGGAATAAAAAGTTCCATACCCTGAAGTACCACATCAGTAACAGAATCCGCAACAACGTTGGGATCATCCGGCGAGAAGCAAACCCGCCCCCAAGGGTAGGATGCAAAGAAAGACCGCATCCCATCCCAATCGGCTGACCTATAGTGCCAAACACGGCGGCAGCCTGCAGAATGCAACCGCGATTTCAGCGTGAGTGGCACAACACTCCGGACCAGACAATGGTCCGAGGAGCCTAAAGGGGCGTCGACGGAAATCTGATATCCGTCCGGGTGAGAGGTCAGCAGAAGGTCCAACAGGGAAGGTGCATGATCCTCCACATCTGGAATCCGCGTAGGCGAAGTAACCAGTTGTGTCAGACCATATGCCAAGGCAAAATCATGAACAGATCTCCCCGCATGATCGGTTAAACGTGAACCGAGCCATTCGGCGTGATGGGCGTTAAAGTCGCCGAGGATCACGATCTCTGCAGAGGGGATCTGCTGTAGCAACGAATCTGCAGCCATTTGGACGTGGTCGAAGAGTCGGTCTGTTTCGGCATTACCGCTGTGGGACCTATAGAGGCACCCGTAGACGCGCGGATGGTCGTCGCTGTCTACGCGTAGCCAAAGGATGGACAGGTCCGAACCTTCAAGTCTGCCGAGGCGTCGAGAACAGATGTCCTCTCTGACGTAAACGCAAACTCCAGCCCGAGGCACAAAGGAGTGTTCCAGTTTGTACCCCGGGTAGGAGAGATACGAAACATCAGCCGGAGAGGACACCTGCGTCTCGGTCAGAAAGAGCAGAGCCGGCCTCGCCGTCTCGAGATGGTAGTGGACGGCGTTTAGGTTAGAGTGAAGTCCCCTGATATTGCAGAAATTCACGGACAGCGTGGCAGGGGTCGCCTTGGTCTTGTTGCTCCGTTTGCCCCGAGCAGTTGTAGTCTTGAGCGGAATTTCGCCCCCCCCAGAATACGCGGGGCAGCCTGAGCACCCACGCTCAGAAGTGGAGAAACATGGTCGTGGATGCTCAGCGAGGGATTCTCCAGGGGTGCTGGTACCCTCCTGGGGTAGTCTATCTTTATTTAATTCCGCTACCATGTTGATGGGGGGGGGGGGATTTGGGCCTCCGGCCACCTGCACTCACCGACGAAACGCGGAAGCAGAACTTCCACTTCACGCCGGTATTCTGTGAGGTCGTGGTACCACCCCGGTTTGAGCCGGCCCATACGTGCAACAGCAAAGCTGCCGCATGGCTCTACCACTGTTAACTTGCTTTCTCTATTATTCCCCCACACGCTTAATACGATGGGACGGTAATTTAACACGACCGGAAAGAGATCGAGCGCATGACCAACGATTTAACGTGCTTGTGATTTAGGCACAACAGGGATTTTTTAGGACAACAGAGCAGACAAGTTAGAACATACTTAAATACTGACACATGTCTAAATTAGTAAATGTATGTTTAAGATCACTTTGAAGAGTTCTCCTTTTCCGATAACGTTCGAGTTGTGGAAATGCTGCTTATTAGACTGGAATTGATTCAATCAGTAACTGTTACTCTTTACCAAACATTTAATATTTGGTAAATGCGAACATATTAAAAATCGCAAACTAGAAAATAAATATCAATGAAAATAAATAGGTTAAATATTTGTTGCTCTAGGAGGATATCGGGGCTGGAAGAAATTGGAAGAATTTCAACGATCTCAGTTACCCTGTCTCCTCCTCAAAATCTGGATAGATTTTTTTAAAACGTACATTTTATTGTGTGTATGTTTTTTCTTTATATTTTATGTTTTTTTTTTATTTGTTTGCTGAATGTCTAATAACGTCGATATATCCTGGCAGTTTTAATTAGTTTAAGAGTTTTCTAACTTTATTACATTTTTTAAATAAAACATATGAATGATGGTAGATTTAGATTGTACCATAAAAATATTTGCTCTTGTATCATTATCCAAGGAGAAAGGGGAAGAATACCTTTTTAAGTACCTACTAATGAAATCATTGAGTACTAAACGCCGTTCGGATATCCTCTTGATTATTTTTGTATTTACTGTCCCGTGAGTCATATATAAACATTTTAATTGTTTATCTATTGTATCTTTTCCGAGGACAGGGAAGTTGTTAATAATTTACTTCTTCATTATACTGTTGCGCGCCTAAGTTGACGTCATGTAGTGCCAGGGACGAGAGCGGGGGGAGCTTTCCAGAAAATGACATCACTAATCTGTCAACCGACAGCGCCATTTTGGTGTCGAAACGAAGAACTAAACTTCTAGAAGCCGACACTCGAACTTTCGACGCCTTGTCGATTGGTGCTCGAATGTTCTGGATGTTTCGGTGCTAATGTGTATTTATAGGCGCTGCAAGGTGCGATCGGGGAAGTATTGAATTTGGCGAGATAAGCGAAGCTTCGGAGCGGAATAAAGTGAATCAGTGTGAATAATTATTAGTGTTTGAAGTTTAATTAGTGTAAAGTGAATTAAAGTGTTAATTTTGGTAATTCTATCGGCAATTTTTATTGTCACGAACCTCAAGCTCGTAACAATATCATAGTTATAAACAGTGCATTTTATTGTAAGCGCTTAGTTTGCGAGTTAACAGTTCGCTTTATTGTTAGCGCTTTCTGTAGAATCGACTCCCTCGACCGTTTTAGACAAAGATAACCACAAATACTCTGAGGAGTTAAATGAAAATGAAACTAGTAAATACTCCAACGTGAAATTATCACCTTAAGTTGCTTAAAGGTTAATTTACTAAACTAAAACTAGGTTTCTTCTCTTCTACATCTCGGGTCATAGGTTCGAATACAATCCGAGTCCAACGTTTATGCAAAGTGAAAATTGCTATTTATGGATGTAAATTGTGCTGAATTACAGCCTAGTTATGATCTTATGTTATACGATATGGTTCATTTCATCGTTTATTGTCGAGTCTAAGCGAGAGGGTGTTGAGTGTTGGTGAGAGGGAGAGGATGAGGGGCACACTCTTACTCTTTTATTAAAAGTTCTGACTCATTAAAAACAACATACATATCTTTTGGTTTACTGAACATTGGCTTAAAGATTATATAATTCAATGTATAATTTCAGAATCTTGATAAAATTTATATGGGACCACATGAGAAGGAGCCGTGGTAGCTCGCTCGTAAATATACTCGCTGTAAATATAACAGAACACGAGTAAACCAGGTTTGATCCCCGCCGGCAACAATGAAATTGTTAATTGCAATTTTAAGTGCTGATTTACCACGTGCTCGGCGGTGAAGGAAAACTTTGTGAGAAAACCTGCATGTCTTAGGAGTAAGAAAAAAAATATTTCGAAGACATGTGAAGTTCTCCAACACGCACTGGGGCAGCGCGGCGGACACTTCCTTGCCCTAAAACCCTCTCAGAAAAGAGGGGAGGCCTGTGCTCAGCAGTGGGACCTATATAGGCTGTAATGTGTTTAATTTCAGAAAACACCAGGTGGTCTGTTCCTTCAATAGAGAAAAGTTTACGTTGTGGCTTCTTAATATAAGCAGACAAATCCTTACCATATAAAGAATCTAAGGATATTGTGAGCCTCTCTGTTGAGCGAACTGTAGAAATGACTTGTATCGAGCTCGAGCACCTCATTGTTGTAAGTGTTTACAGACCCCCATGTGCTACTTACGAATATTTTGAAAAGATTTTGGAAGAAGTTTTGCTAAAAATTAGTAAACAGAACAAGACTGTTGTTATATGTGGAGACTTTAACATTAATCTCCTTGAAACTATTTTATTAATATAATTAAGATGTATTGGTGTATAAAGTACGTAAATTAATCAGAGCATTTTGACATAGTTCTTAAAAAAATAACTAATTAAGTTACAAATAGCATTGAAATTGAAATAAACATTGGTATATAGGTAATAGAAAAGGTTTAAGGAACTAAAATTGAAACCAAAAAATATCTTCAATAGCCAATAAATTCAGTATCTCAAGAAATATGAAACGGAATGGTAGAGCTGAAAAGAAACCGCGCAAATTATTCACTTCAAAAATGAGGTACTCAATGCGCCATTTATCTTAAGCAAATGCAAAGAGCCTTTTCAAGGAAATCAAACGCATTTGTTTTAAACAAAAGTGTATAATAATTTTAATGTTAGGGATATAACCTCACCTACAGTGTAATATTTTGTTCAATTTGTTCCTAATTTATTTATTTACACTTCATGGAGTTTAAAGCAAAAACTTTATTTGTTTAATAATTATAAAAGATCTTGAGACTGACAAGTTAAGCAAAAGACCATTAACGTAAATGTTATTTTTTTTTCAATAACAGGAAGCTTCTTAAACGTGGTTTCAAAAAAATACTTGCAGCACATTACGCAGTAGAACCTCGTGCATGAAGGTGGGCTCGATTGAGGAAGGATCACGCTCTCACAGAATTCAAGCTGAATGCTGCTGTGTTTTGTATGGTGAGGGAAGAGAAACGGGGGACTCTTTTTACCGGAAACGAGGCATGCCATCTTAGTCCACCTGGGGGACAACGCATTTGCATTTTAATTCTAAATAGAAGGGGACTGTGTCCTAATCTATAAAAATAATCTACTTAAAAATATAAGTTACCAAACTTGCCCGTACTCACCACGCTGGTCTTGTCAGTGATCGCAGATCCGATATTCTCACACTGGTGAGTCTATCTGCTTCTCATTAGATTTCTGTAAAATATAGATTTCCCACTTTATTTCAGTTCTTAGACCCTGGCTATCCATTCACCAGGTGTGATAACTCAGAGTGAGAGCGCTCTCCTTACATTTTATAGAACGCATATTACCAGACTAGACTAGGGATCAGACGCAGGGCCAACGGCTTTACGTGCTCTCCGAGGCACGAGGGTGAAACACTGCCGACTGCCTTACTAATGGTTGCTGTTGGAATTTTTTGACAGAAAACCTGATTTTTGATTTTTGGCCCGACTCGAGATTCGAACCTGGCGCCTCATGATGAGCAACTTCCTTTACGAACATTAGGCTATCGAAGTAGACAACTACAACTATAAAAATATAACGATAGTAAGCATCGCATGCGGCCTGCGGCCAAGTGTCTGCGACACAGGTAACCTAATTATTAATGGGCTAGAAATGTGAAAACCATAAAATATTATTTTCCATTTGCTTATGAAATCGGTCAGAATAGCGCACCGGCTGTATATTTCAATATGCAACGGAATGTGGCGAGGCGCAAAATGGAAAATCTTCTGCGATGCAATATCGCGATTTTTGTCATTGCATTTAACGAATACCTAACATTCCGCTTATATTTTCACAATGAAATGTCGACTTTAATCATAATACAGAACAAAATAAATTGATAAATTAACGAGGGTGGAAATAATATGATTAGGAAATTATTGAAAACTTAAACAAAAATAGTAAGAATTAACGATAAACCGACACGACCGGAGAGAGATCGGGCGCAGGACCAGCTATATATGTATATATAGCTTATTCTAATTAATGTCATAGTGTAGTTTTTATTCTGTTTTACTAACATAATTTGGAAGTTCATATTTCGTACTAACACTTTAATGGACCAAAAGTCAGAAATAAATTCACCATATTTTTTTATTTTAATAATACATTATTATCTCACATTTTATAATAAGATTAATCGTAATCGGTGCGGAATATATTATAAAAGTAAGATTTTCGTCCGTATTAAAAAAACAACCCGCTTACACTGAAAAACTTCGTACGCATAGCAATTGAACCGGTCCATACGACTTATTACTACGTAATACGACGTAATACTACGTAATTGACAACTTGGGGATAAATAACCCAAAAGTATTTTCCAACTTCGGCTGTTCGGTAATTCCATCCGGCCGGATAATGTAAATGTGCAAACACGAATTGAGAACCTTATTTATTGTATCTTAAATACTAAAAAATATACGGAAGTCAGTAAACAGGTACGTGAATTCGTGAAACAACGATAAACTTTGTACATGCGTTTTTTATATGTCGTTTGTGTTAACACCAATATCCCGGCAACTCTACTTGAGTTTAGCGAGTGATTTTTGAATTATTTTAATTGAAATTACCACTCACTAATTGAAGTGACGTATTCAAAATAACGTATTCAAAGATAAAAACATAACACCCAATGATTTTATTAATACTAATATATTGGATTCGTAGATTTTTTTTATAGGATAAGGGTGACAAACGAGCACACAGTCTATATGATGGTAAGTGGATGCTGTGACCCATATACATCTACATCTATCCTCGACTACGAATCAAAATGCAGATGCAACGTCACCCGTGAGGACTAAGTTGGTATTCTTCTTCCTCTTCACTTACCATACGAAACAAAGCATTGTTACGCTGCTATTTTACGCTGGTATTCTGTGAGAGTGTGGTCCTTCCCCGGTCGTGCCGATCCATTCGTGCTACAACTATACCTCTAATGTAACTGCAGCGTGGGTCTATCACGTAAAGCGCTAGTGTTAACTCTTTTATTTCATTTGTTATTATTATTTTTTATCAAAAAATAAAAGTGACATGCAAACCTACAGTCTTCCCGTGGAAAGTGACTACTTTGGTCCGTGGACACCTGCTGCCGACTTAAATAAAACAAGGCTCTGTAGCCTTGTTCGCATCTGTATTGCATCTGTATGCGTTGTCATCTCTTAGCACTGAGATTGAATTCCTTACAGCTTGAGGCGTGGTAGCTCAAATGGTTAGCGCTCGCTGTAAATTTCACAGTACGTGAGCAACACAGGTTCGTCCCCCGCCGGCACCAATGAAATTGTAAATTGCAATTTTAAGTGCTGATATACCACATGCTCGGTGACGAAAGAAAACATCGTAAGGAAACCTACATGTCTGAGAAATAAAAAAATAAAAATATTTCGAAGACAAGTAAAGCGCGGCGGACGTTTCCTTGTTCTAAAACCCTCTCAGAAATGAGAAGAGACCTGTGCCCAGCAGTGGGACGTATATAGGCTATACTTTAACTAAATTTTAACAACCTTAATTAAATATACTGGCCTCCTTAGATACCCTTCAGACCGGAACACAGCAGCTGTTCATTCGTGTGGTTCATGAATGACAATGGATATCCCGTGAGTAGCACAAAAGGCGACTATGGTTGATAAAAATCTCATAGCTTTAAATAGCGGTTAGCTAAGCCCCATTTACGTCTAGCGTTAAATATCCACAGTAGAACTGGAGTAACCGATTAGCGCAACGGATCAATAATCTAAAGTGGTTATGGGCCAGACATATATCTCTTTTTAGGCAAAGGTTCTCGAGTGACAGCCTTATAGCGAGTAGGCGATAAGCGTTTTGCAGCCTCCCACTACGTGAATGAGGAAGTAAATGGATGCAGGTGGCTCGGGAGTCGAGATAGTGTTTTGTGACATTCCTTGGAGGAGATCTATGTTCCGCCGTGGACTTGAAAATGACTATAAAAACAATGATAATGCCGAAAACTGCCTCGTTGGTCTAGTGGTTGTAGTAGTACGACTGCTGATCATGAGATCCTGGGTTCGAATCCCAGAACGGGCCAAAAAAATCAATTATTGAGTTTTTCTGTCAAGCAATTCTCAGTAGCTGCTCGGAGTCAGGAAGTTAGCGGTGTCTCACACCCGTGCCTCGAAAAGCACGTAAAGCCGTTGGTCCTGCGCCTGATCTGTCTCCGGTCGTGTCGGTTTACCGTTCCATCTGATTATGAGAGTGAGGGAATAGTGAGTGCACTTGTGCTTGCGCATACACTTGGGCACTATAATCCTGTCCTGCGCCGATGGCTACCCTCCGTTGAGGCAGATCGCCGTGACCGGAATTTGGTCTGGAGGATATTATTAATGCCGAAAATACCCATACACTCAAATACTGATGACGGAAGTAAACTAGAAGAAATAAGAAGCCATTTTTCATTAGAACTTTTAGTTGTTTTTCAAATACTTAGTGAAATGATTTTATGGTCATGACTATGGGTGCTGGAAAGGACCCTAACATCGGTTATTAAAAATAAAATAAATTAAACGCGATAAAATGCGTAAAAGTAGTTTTGATCAATATGTAGTGCTCGCTTAAATATAAGAAATCATTATGAAAATAAATGATTTTATTTCTCATTTATTTGTTTTTTAAGTAACGTATTTTTTTTCCAAAGATTTAATGCTTCGAATCTAAAAGAGACTTCTCCTATCGCGTCGTAAAACTCTATTTTTAGAAACACTCAATATAATGTACTTACAACAGAAGACGATCGTTATTACTTGTTGATGTTTG